>CAJNYU010002055.1:236306-304413 GCA_905331475.1 Rotaria socialis
CGTACAACAATCTATGATTCTTAAAGACAGATTGAATTATCAGCAACAGAATCTGAAAGAAAATGATGTAAAATAACTACTATCACCTAATAAAATGGTTTTATATGCATTGATTATACCGTCTATAATGTCAACATTACTTTTTTAAGAAAGGTAAATGAAAAGAAAAGCGCAATGTTATATACAGCGTTATTTTGTAACTAAATTTGGCGTACATGTACTTGAATGTATATTGAAGAAAAATTAACTATTCTACGAATTCGCTTTTATCAAGTTCTATTATATGGGTTTGAAGAACATAAATATTTGTACATCTATCATACTTTATATAGTATAGCTAGTCAAACACTCATCAATACTAACCTGTTATAGAAAAAAAATAATTCAAGCGGTAAATATTTATGTCTACCAAGGTGAATGAATCCGACAAGCCGACAAAATCAGATCAGATTTCTGGTCACGAACCTACTAACGGATCTGACGGAAAAAACATTTTCTTAATCACTCATGAATAAGCATATATGGTGCTAACAGAACACATGGGTCGAATGCTTATGTTGGATTCCGTTCAATTCCGACACTGGAACCTATCGAATACCGATAGGATTTCGTCGGTTTAATGAAATTCATACTATATCCGATAAGATTCCTACACGAAGCCGATAGGATCCCACTATCGAAATCATTCTCCTGGGTATTCTGATTTTCGAAGATCTTACGCCTCAAGGGTATATGGGTATATAAATTAATCATACATTTATTCATTGCATGTCTACTCTGAAATCCCATGTTTTGACTTGTGTATACAGTGGTGCTTCTACTTGTGATTAACATTTTACCTATTGTGTAATGATCATGCATTCCACTATGATGTTCTCATATATTCAGACGATGATAAATAAAACTCTCTTTTAATGGAAAAATTTAAATATCTAGTAATCTAGTAATTAGTTATATCTGTTTGTTAATGATCTTGAATTATTTGTCAAAAATTTCTCTGATATTCTAGTTAATATATGTGGTTTGAAAGATAGAAGCCGGATACTTGACAATTCTCGGCTTATATAGGGAAAGTATTGCTGTTTGAAGACTGCTGACTATAGAGAAACTTCTATATCAGAGTAATGACTATTTTTCGATCCAATTAGTTTAGGTAAAAATTCCTAATATAATAGTGCTCATCTGTATGATAGCAGTAAAAGCAGAGATACCAGTGAATCAAAGAGCGAATGAGTTGCTGAGTAAGATTACATAGCATAGATTCGATCGATAACGGTGAAACAATTGTTTATCAATTTAGAATATTTTACCAGTCTATCTGAATTTATTTTTAGCTCGTGAAAAATTTTACCATAGAGTCGTTCTGCTTTTGAAATATAAATTAACTCAAAGGAATATCATCTAAGGTGAATTATTAAAATGGAATCAATACATTTTAGTTTCTTACTATTGACGATTTCCTCGTAGTTTTTTGATTTTATAAATACTCTTGAGAATAATACGATGTGAATATCAAAGTATACTCATACGAAACTAGTGCCGTTTGATTACAATCGAAAGCTCAGAAGAGAACAAACAGAAGTAATCTATGAGGAAAAAAAGTTGATTACCATAGTCACTCTAGGGGAGATTGTATAGCAAACGATATCTAAATACAATCATAATGTATAATAAAAATGTGTTAGATGGTAACAGTTCATAGCAAAAACAAAATAACCGAAGCCATAGTATTGAGCTCATTCCAGAACTGAGCTCTTCTAGAAAAAATTCACGATTGATTAATTTCTTTAATTTTTAGTAAGGATTGTTACATGGCATTTCATTTTCGAAAAGAATATTTGTTTACTCCCTTGACCAAACCAAGGCTGTTGCTAATAATAAATAAATAAATAAGTTTAGTGTTATTCTGAGATTGAACAATAGATTTAAGCTTACTTATTCGATGTGATAGCCAAGAAAAATGAATCAAGTTGGATGTATCGCTGTATTCAGCAAGTTTATCTTCATTCGAATGCATAATCTACTACGAAAACCAAGTTCTATCTGTATGAAATTAAAACCTACACTTAGTAAGAAAAGCAATTTATTCGACAAACAATGATGATCAGGTTTATTGACGTTTGCTGGTGTAAAATATAAATAATTTGTTATTGTGACAAAATGAAAAATCTAATCTATTTGACAGGAGTGACAGAATTCTCACTAGCAAAACAACGAGAATTCTGCTCTATCAACACCTATATGGCTTAAAGATGCAAAGAATAGTACAGAATTTTGTGTTATTTTATACACACCAGAGACGCACACAGGACAACAGGACCGCTCTGTCCTGTGTAGGTCTCTGGTAATAATTATTTTATCAACGAAAGATTATTTTATAAATTTTCATGATAATGTATGATAACAAATTAGCCAAGCATAAACAAAAGCTTCGCTCCTCTTTAGTATGCCTATAGTTTCTACTTGTTCCATTTAGTCGAAAACTGTTCTTAAATCTATCTTTATAAAAAATATATCAAGTTCCCAACTCGTACCAGAAAATAATTTAAATCTCTCAACATTTTTTTATCAACAATATCGTCTTCATATCTTCTCGCTACCACTTCTATTCACTATTGATATATTCAATAGCCTGGCAGCATTAAAACTTTGATTATTTTGTCATCTGATTCCAAAAAACATCATGAAATTCATTCTATTAAAGAAAAGAAAGGCCTTTATATTGAGCCAGTATCTATCTAAGTAATCCATAATATGTGCATGAGTTTCACATTTTAGACTCAATGAAGCTGTGTTGAAAATGGGTATGGGTGTGGTTAGCGGGCGTGGGCGTGTATAGCGTTGTAATCAAGATGCAGATCCGCCCACACCCCCACACACCCTTGTGAATTTTCATTTTTAAGAAAAACTTGTGCTTCATCAATGGTGATTTGTTTTTCTCATTATGTTTATTCAATAATGATTGCGCATCTCTTTACACGTTTAATTCCATTTCAATTTGTTTCTTAATGAATTTATTTGTTCTTCAATTGGCATCTCTTCTGCTTCAATGAAAAATTCTTTTCTTGATTAAAAAGAATAAAATGGGTGCAAAAACAATCGATTTTCACTCGTGTTTTAATTTTTGTGCATTTTAATAGGCAGAAAAAGAACAATCATGATAACATACGCTATAGTTTTCCTTCGTTATTTATGAGTACAATGAATATTGATCTAGATATATAACGTGATGCGAATAATCTATATTCCTATGTGTTCGAACAAACCTTATTATCATGGCGTCTCATTGACAATAGCAATGTGCTACTTTCCAAGTGTTCGATTATTTTGAAAGAATAAGAAACATATGGTCATAGACAATACGTCCACACCCCACCCTTCTCCAGAAAATATCATTTAAGGAAACTTGATTACACGTAGGACCATCAATATTTTATGTTATTCTTTGAACACAATACGACACAAAATAAACACATCGGAGTTTTTTTTAAGAATTGATTCTTCCCACTAGTTACAGCATTGTTTGATTTTTAAAAGGACAAAATCGATAGTCCCAAAGAGCTCCATTCAATGTCGCATGGTTGTCTGTAAAGTGAAATTTTCCGGTTTGACTGTGACCGTAAATCGTTGAGTTAGTAGTCGCCGTCGACGAAGTATTTGTTCGTAGAATTTTTTCTTAACACCACTAATCGATGCAAGGCAAATGAAAGGAAAGAGAAAAATAAAAAAATAACAAAGAAATGTGAAATACTGAGCCCCTTCAGCTACAATATCATATGATAAACCGCAAAAGGAAGCTATGCTAATAATACTAAGCGGCATGTTGAAAGCCATGTTAAGAGAGGAGAGTAACATGAGCTGAATTGCCATTTTACGGTGCTTGCGCCAGTGGATTGGCAAATGAGAACGATGTTTCTGCCATATGACTCGAAAAATAAAAGCCAAACTTATCAATGCTTCGAGAAATGTTGGTTATGCAATATCGACAANCTGCCATAGGACTCGAAAAATAAAAGCCAAACTTAGCAATGCTTCGAGAAATGTTGGTGATGCAATATCGACAATCCAGTCCCACATGCCCATGATCGGATCATTCGCATAGCATGGAAATTCACTGCAGTATAGCAATGTATAATCGTAAGTATTTTCACAAGGAAAATAATAAATGGCATAAATATAATAAATAAAAATATATAGGATTAAAAAAAGCATTGGAAAATAATGTATTATGATGCGTCGCTTTCTTGTTGAAATCCATTGTTCATGAAATACAATAATGTGCCGTTCAAAAGCAGCCCAGGCCATAAATATGACTCCTCCATCGTACATACCAATATTCACAAACCACCACAAGAGACAAGTCGATGGCTTTGATGGAACAACACTCGAATGAACGATAAAATTGAGATAAAAAGGAACATCGATTAATTGAGAACCGATGCCAAGAAGCAATAGAATAACGAGGGCATGATTCTTTATGCTAGAGCGTAATTTTCGATCAATAAGGATACAGAAAATAACAAAAAATGCACAAGCTACGGATGGAATATCAAATAGAAGAAGAATCCAAAAGCGAGCATTACGTGATAGAGAAATTTCGGTGGTAGCTAATGAAATATTTTCTGTATTATTTAAAATTTGGTTGTTATCCATATCTGAAATTTTCAAAATAATCGAAGAATAGTGTGGCAGATGAGAATAAACTAGAATCTGCATCGAATATCGCCTAAGTTGCAGCTGCGATTTCCTATAGATTTTTCTCCTTGACCTAATTTATCCATCAAGATTATTTATTTTCACTGGAAACAATAAACAAAAGGGGCAGTATATGTATTTTACATGATCATTGCTTTCAATGAAACGGCGTTCGATCATAGTTCTATATAATAAATAATTAAGCCAGTATCAGTCGTATAACAAAACTTGCACGGCAATAGGTGATAATGCTCAAAGAAACATTTCTCAAATCTTTATTAGTACTACGAAGGAAAATAGCAGAAAATGTCAGAAAGTTATTCAAGAACAAAAGATATCATATATGATTATAAATAAGAATGTTCAGTAAGTTTTCACATACTGTACTCAACCGTACGCTAAATCGTTTCATTGATACTTTCTCAACGATCATATTTTCTGTTACTCAGTCAGCGCTCGATTGAAATGCTATTTAATATATAACGAACTTAGTATTAACTCACTATGATCAAATAGAAGTAACTAAACAACGATAGTGGCGTTCGCTAGTCTTATTTTTTCTAATTCAAATAAAGTTTCAATAAAAGATCCTGACTTATAAACCCATGTATACTGTCATTAGAGTATTTTACATTTGATACTTCAGACTTTAGATAGAATAACTCATACATATATTATCATTCAAGTATACCGAGCGCATACGTGAACGAGCAGAAAAATAACACAAAAATAGTGAGTGAACAGTAAAAGTAACTATATTCTTTCTCGCAGAATCATCGTGAATTGTAAAGTGGAGCGTAAAAGTTTAGAACTTTCACGTCAATGCTTCTATTTAGCATGAAGGATTTAAATAACATAATTATTATAAGTTATTACGAGATAAGCTTACAGCCCATACTGATGTAAAGATCAAATTTTCATCTAATGTAATGTTATCTCTACCGGAAATGAAGAGAATGTCTGAATATCATAAACCAATTTTATTTATTACTAACGGAAAAAATATTATTACAAGTTTCAATCTTGATGAATTTCGTTTAGAGAGAAAATTGAATGCGAGTAAAAAATGGTTATCGGTCACAATACAGCAACATTGGAAATTTATGGCACTCGCACTCTATAGTTTGGAATGTTTGTTCTAATTCGACACGAGAACGCCATGCACTTGAAGGAGGGCAGGTATTTTTCATCGCGTGTTATCATTGAATGCGGTGTTTTCGATTTACAATCATCCTTATTCTAAATAGTGCCATTACTCGGTTATTCAAGACATGATTGAAATGAGTTTCTTCTCTTTAGTGTTTTGGAACTATCCAAAATATTGTTTTTCACATCACCATATGATTTTTTGTGAATTAAAAATCGATCTTAGAAAAATATTACTTTATTGTTGTACCCAGGTCGAGCATTACGGCTACCAGAAACGGTCGTATACGGCCGTAAACGTTAACGTATACTGCCGTTTCCTGACGTTTCTCACCGTAAATGACTGTAACTTGACGTTTTGGTATGCACTGTATTACGACCGTAATTAATCGTGTCATAAACGGTTACTAACGACGGTAATGTGGTCGGATATTTCCGTATCCGATCGTTTATGACACGATACAAAACAACTGTAATACGGTGCATACCAAACGGCCGTAAATTATGGTCAAACGGCCGTGTACGACACAAGTTGATCCACCTGGGTAGGGATACACTTTTAAAGACTAGTATAAGTCATCCTCACTACTGAGATTCACAACTCTAGCTCGTCATTACTTCGCATTCAACACATACTTACAAAGAAGAGGCAAAAGCCAGATAGTGAAATGATTGTAGAAAGAAGCACAGAAAGATGAGATGATGACGAAATAAAATCAACAGGAAATCGTGACAATATCAGTAAGATTATGTTTAATTAAAAACAAAAACAAAAAATAATTTCTTTAAAGAACAAAAGACTTTTTTAATGAAGCACTGTTTAGAACGTCGAAACTTGTAAGATGATCTACTCTTTCTTTGTTTAAGAAGCAACTATGTCGCTCTTCAATCTTCTTCGACTAAATTATTTTATAAAACTAATTTGAGTGTGTCTTCTTATATTCGTAAAAGTAGAAGACAACAGTTGTCAACTAGGGTGTGTGTGTGAGGGTTTCATTCAGGCTTTATTGATACAAACACCCACACCCTGATATCCTCACACCCACGCTCACACCCTGATACCCTCACCCACACCCACACCCTCACTGTGTGTATACAGTAAGACAGAATTCTCTATTGGTATAGTGTTCATTGCGTCTTTAAGTCATATAAGTATTATTATTACAGAATTCTCGTTGTTGTTCTGGTGAGAATTCTGCCACCCCTTGAATCGAAATGGTGCGAATCACTTGAGAATGTTCTCCCGTGAGTCTTTTGAGAGAAATATCATCATCATCGGTATTCACCTTTACTAGATCTTTTGTATGATATGTTCGCGGTGTCAAATAGAATTCAGTATGCTTTCTCATATGTTGACATACCATCAGAGAGAACGTGAAAAGGTCTACAATCCGATGGGTAAATTAAAATAAGTATGAACTATGATAACTGAAATATTTCATTAAAATGATTGGCTCCCGAAAGGAAATACAGTGGATTTTAGTGCAATAGAAAAAGTAATGCAGATGATGTCTAGATTTGATATAACGATTAAATGTGGCTTAAAATGTCGATGTAGCATCAAAACTAGCATAATGAAAACGGAAAAGTCGTGTTTGGACAGGAGACCGATTTCGGCTATAAACGTCCCCCGTCCTTTGTATTTTTACTAACGAGAATAGTCATATTTTTCGTACTCCTTAAGTTAGGTAAGTTTTTATTCTCTGCAATTATTCTTTTTTCAACAAAAAAATGGCAAGAGTAAATTCACAGTTTGATACTGAAGAAGATGATGATAGAAATGATTTACGTTATTTTGATATTCCTTATGTTGCCAATTGCGGCTAACAATTTTTTTTTTCTACTTTTCTAAATTCACCATTATTACCCATAGAACAAACTATTGAACAGTTAGTACAACTAATTGATGATATTGATACAAATGTTTATATCATCAAACAAGAATTGAGTGCTGATAATCCCAAGGATCTGGCGCTAGATGAATTAGCAGCCAATCATCTCTACACTTTGGAAGAATCCCCACACACAAAATGCGTTTCCTATCGTCTTAACCACGCAATTCGTCGTGGACTTCTGGAAGAACTTCAACTATGACATTCATACTTAAATTTAATATTAACAGCTCTTAACAAATTACCATCGATAGAGCGACACTGTACAGTTTATCGTGGTGTACGTGTACGTTCATGTGACTTATCTGATGAGTATAACGAGGACGGTATATATACACGGTGAACTTTTAGTTCATGTTTACCATCGTTAGATCAAATGAAGTTACGCAGGTTTTTAGGTACAGGAGGCGTTCGTATTGTCTTTAAAATTGATTGCTATAGCAGCAAACGAATTCCATGGTCGGATGATGACGAAGCTGTATTGATGCCAGGATTTTATTTTCAAGTTGTTGGAAAATTACGTTCATCAGATGATCTAAATACAGTTTATATTCGAGAAAAACACCATCCTCCGTTGAAATGATGTCATCTGTACGAATTGTTAAGGCAGTATAAGAAGAAGAACCTCAAAACTCGTCGTCAGTAGTAGCATTTGAAACAGAGCAACAAGAAAAACCATCAATAAAACGACGGCAATGTTTCAAGAAAACTGACTCTAACTGTGAGATCAATTAAAGATGGCGCTGCGACACTTGTTTGTATCAAAATATTATGTGAAACTGTTTCTTTTTCGATAAAATTAAAATTCTTTCTGAAAATAAATTCAAATTCTGGTAAAAAAAAGCTGTCTGCAACCTTTCCTAATCGGAACTTGAATTTGTAAGGGTTACCGCCGAATTTTTAACTGACACAATTTACGCGAAGCTATACTGGAAATAAATATGTACCATGTGAAAGAAAGTTGAGAAATATTAGCTCAAAATTTCAACTTCAAATGTATTGAGAACCGACTGAGAGGCATCAAACGGTAAAGCTTATCTTATATCAGTGGGAATAATTATATTCGATTGGGTAAATCATCAGAGCAATAGAAATTGGCGAATCAACAAAAATCTTGTGATTAATATGTTATTACAGTGTCTTCCTTGTAACACAGATACTAATGAGTGGAATGCGTGTGATTATAGTAAATATGTGTAGCTGTCTTAAAGATAATTTGGAATAAAGTCATGGGTAAAGCTCGTGGATTTTTAACTCCAAAAGCTATTAGTAATCGAATAAAATCAAAAGGTTTACAAAAACTACAATGGTATTGTCAAGCATATCAAAAACAATGTCGGAATGAGGTAATTTTTTATTGTAATAATGAAAAAGAATAATTCTATTCTCGAGTCGTAGCAAACATCACTTCGAGCCTTTTCTTTTTCACGAAAGAAAATTTAACTGCGAATATATAACCAAATGGAATTCAATAAGAAAAGTCTAAAATGAGTTCTTGATTTTTTTTAAAATCTTTTTCAATAGAATGGATTCAAATGTCATATTTTAAGTGAATCCCATCGACGACAAATATTACTTGCCGGTGAAAATCTTGGAAAATATATAGCGGATTATTCATGGTAAATAGATAATGAATGATTCTTTCACTGAATACATCTTTGCTTTTCTTTTGTTTAGTAAATTTCATAGCGAATTGTTCAGTACATTAAGTCGTTCATTGGGCAGAAAACATATCTTAGCTAATACAGTCTATTGTGAATATATTAAAGATCGTCATCATATTCATATGACTGCTACACGTTGTTTAGCATTGACTGGTTATGTTCGTTGGCTTGGAAGTCAAGATAAAATAATGAATTTAAATCAAAACTTCTACAATCTTTCGAATAGATCTTCATTTTCTCATTCTGTTTTTAGTTCTATTTAGATAAAAGAAAGAGAAAGATATTGAGCCATCAGCACCAGTTTATACTGAATTCGTTCGAAAAGATGAAGAAAAAAGTAATTATGTGAATTGTCTTGATGGAGTTCGAGACGTGATTTGCTTCGAATTTTTGTATTTGTTAATATAAAGAAAAGAAAAAAATATTTTAGATGGAAGAAGGTTCGAAAGAACAATTTTGAATTAAATAAGAGCATTTATTTATCTTTTGAAAGAATATTCCTATTGAAGTTCAAAATCGGTATCATGCTATTATTAAAATGATTGATACAAATGATAAAATTCGAATTGATGAAGTTCATATTGAAACAGTTATACCTGCCATTGGTAAAAAAAAAATTAATTGTTATTGGAGCACATCGTGAACAATTAGCAATCTTAAGAGATATTCATCCAGATTCATTTTCGATTGATGTTACGTTACTAACGGTTAGATTCGAGAAAAATATTTTTTGTTAAATATTCGTGTAGGTGTTTGTTGTTTTAGACTTCAATGTTATGAATTTAGAGTTCTCTTATTTGAAGAAAAAAAAACAGATTTATCAAAATGATTGAGTTGAAGAAATTGAATATTATCAAAAGAATTAAAGATATTTTCATTACTATTTATTCAGATAAAACAAAAATCAATTTTTATATGTTTGTAAACTAATTTGTTTGGGAGTTGCCGACGACAACGCTTGAAAGTCTGTGTTGACAAACAAGACGAATTGCTGAACTGGTATGTCGCTTCTGAGTCGAGACTACGTGCTTAATCACTATGCTGCCACACCAGCTATGAATACATCTTAAAGCACTTCAGACACATTGTGATTTCGGAACTGTTTTAAAAATATTAGAAAAGTCATCGATATACATATAATGAACGTAGTTCCCATTTAAACACGATTATTCTCCTAGAAGATTTTATTATGAATATAAGAAAAACTTCGAGGCTTGATATTTTCTCCAAGTAGAAGCGTGAAACCATTATACAATATATTTATTCAAAATAAGGACTAAACTAAATAATTGAACTATTCACATTTGCAATTTCTTGTTCATTACGACGATTAGCGTGCTTTCTAAACCGAACATACTTAACAATTAATCTCGTTAAATTCAACCAATTTCGTTTCCAGCCTCAAGTATATATGAAAGGATTTGAATTCATTCTTCTTTAAAATTAAATATTTCGAATAGGTACATTGTATTATAACGCACATTGGTGGGTAACGGGCACTCTGTGTACTGATTCATTCTTTCATTTTATAGCTGTTTAGATCAGTCTCTTTACTCTTTCAAACAGTATAAACCGCAAGTTTCTAGTTAGCTGCACTATGGTCCTCAATTCATTCCAAAAATCAATTCATCACAATATTGCCTGTATACATAGAGAATAGCTTATTCGTTTTGAAATAAACAACTACATGATGATTAATCATATGAATATATAAGTAACGAATCAGTCTGTTTTTTGAATTTTACGTAAAAGTAAAATAGACTTTTCATTAGCCGTTTTCTTTGTTCTTATAAAAATCTCTGCTGTATCAAAAGTTCAATCTGTTCATCTTTCAATTTCTGTAATCATTTGATTTCTGTTATAATGAAGCTTTATTTAATATTTATATTTTCACTAGTATATGATTGTCTTTTATGTTTTTTGTTGAACGTTTAGAACTAAAAGGAGAGACCTTTTCTAATGTTCGCTAGACGAGAGAATATACTTATGTACTTGAGTATGTAAACTTGAGTAAAATTAAAATAAAACGTATAAATAATAATTTCTGGTAATTAATATATCATTCTAGAGAGTAAAATATCGTCGTCAATCTTTTTTTTGTCTTGTTGTCGATCCTTCACGATGGCTATTGCAGCAAAACAGATTCTTCGACAAAAGATTCGTCATATACTCAAAACGATGTCTAATGAAGATCGTATCTATCAATCGAATATAGTTACTAATTATCTTCTTCATCATCCTAAATATCAATCATCTCGATCAATATCAATTTATGTTAATATGAATACTGAAATATCTACTCGTAATATAATTCAACATGCATTCCAATCTCAGAAACGTGTTTTCATTCCACGCTACTGTTCTAAATCAATGAATATGGTACGTGTTTATTCTTTGGATGATCTCGATTCCTTACCTATGACGAAATGGAATATTCGACAACCAACTTTAGATGATCACACTCGAGAAATAGCAACAAATAACATCGATCTTATTATTGTGCCTGGTCTAGGGTTTACATTAGATGGCTCTCGTCTTGGCCATGGAAAAGGTTATTATGATAGATATTTAAATTCATTAGATGGAAATTTCTATACTATTGGGCTAGCATTCCGTGAACAAATACTTGAAAAGAACAGTATTCCAATGAATTCAGATGATATTCATTTAAATGAAGTATTAGTGTCAAAAGACGAATAATTTATTTTAAGAAATTATGAATTTTTCTGTTCTTATTTTATGGGCATAATAATTGTTCTGAAATTCTTCAATGATTTGCACTTAATATTCATAGGTTAGTTGGTTACGGAATAAAATAATTCTGGGTGTGAGGGTGTAGGTATAATGTGAAGATATGCACCCAAGCTCAGAACTCAAATCATATTTTTCTGATCAAGATCTACAGATTAAAAGTGAAAAGTTTGCACAATCATATGCATTGCGAATAGCCTTGCAGTAAGTTCTTAATATTAGTAAGTATTTTAGGAATTTGAAAAGGATACATTTCTGTAGCAGCTTTCTCAAACCGTTATCTTTTGACATATGAAGATAGAAAGGAACTGAATGACGTGGTTTTCTGCAGGTGGAAAAGACCACTAACAGAGCGGAAATTTCATCCAGTGTATTACTGAAAACCAATGATATAAAAAATAGAAAATATCAATGTACGTTCGAGAAAAAAAAATACTGTAAACAAAAGATAGGTAATCGGGGGCTTTCATTTACACCAAATAGATATTCATTCTTGTGCTAGAAAGTATATGTTGAAAATACATTGTTTGATCTGCAATCACTTTTAATAACGAAATTTTTACATTTGATTTAGCACCGTTGCTTTTCAAGTGTTCATTTATTAAAAGATCATGTGTCAACAATAGTAGTGCTAGCATCTTTTTAATTCATCAATTGTTTTTATACCAACAATCAATTTCTACTCAGTATTTTGACAATACACATTGTATTTCTTTGATCGTTTCATTACTTGAATTTCAACGTGAAATTTTTTCTCATTGAAATTTAAAATAGAAAAAATATTTTAAAAACATGTCGAATTTTTTATAATATTCCGAATTCAAGATGAAAATGAAAAGAATATAAATAATGAATTCATCGGATGATTACTAGCTCATTTATCCTCAACATTTCCATTTATTAAAGAGATGAAAGACGATCATAATATCAAAGTATGATATCTTATTGATCAAAATTATCAAAAAAATGCAAACAACTATATGCTTTAATTGAAAATGATAATTATCTTTGGATGATATTGATTAAAAATCATTTTAAATTTAAATTATATCAACAATATGTTCATGAAATATTTTATAACAAGAAACATTCAGATTATGCTTTATATCGTACGGATAAAGATAAAGAAAACTCGGAAAAATCCTTTCGAGAAAATCAAGGAGTTCATATGTGTATTACTTGGTGTATTAAATATGTTAAACGGTAAAAACAATAGTGATGGTTATTTAGCTTATAAAAGTATACGTGAACAAAAATTACGTCCTCGTACAAATGAATTTAAAATGTTTGGTACAATCGAAGAATTCTTTGAATATTATTTTAAAACAAATAAATATTTGAATAAAGAAAATATTTTACAAATATCATTCTATAAATTAATTTATCGTTATTTAATTGAATCTAACCGTTTATTAGCTGTTGATTTGTTTGAAATAGGCTTACGTTGTACACAAGATCATTTAAATTTCAGGAACAAATTATATCCTAAACGCAAATATGATATAAAAAGTTTAGCGGGTCGATGTGTTCGATTATATACTGTTCTATCTCTTTTTCTAACTGGCATAAAAGGTCAATTTAAATCAATATTACCTTGAATCTATGAAATCATATGCCGTATTAAACTGGATAAGAATGAGGAATATCTATAACATACTATAATGAAAGTTGTAGCCAAGATCGTTATATAGAAAAAGTGCACAATGTTATTTTTATGCATTAGCTGATTATGGCCTTGATTGTGAATGTGATGAAGAAAAAATGAATTTTGAATAGTTTGAATCAAACTATTTATTACATAGTAATCAAAATTGGTTTAATCAAACAATGGGTGAAATAAAAGTATTCCAATTATCGGATATTTATTTTGAATTTCAAGTTTTCAAGCGTATAGAAAATCGTATTTTGTGCCGTGTAAATTCAAATACTGTTGAGTAAAAACGAAAAGAATGAGCCTGTAATGTCAATTATTTAAGAAAACGCTGCTAGAATGCGTGGGTATTCAAATTCTTCTAACACTCAAACCCTCCAATGCCAATGCCCGAACATTGTGATTATGGCTTTCCTCCATTCTGCCTTGCCCTGACAGAGAGGATCCATTGCTGATATTTATTTGTCAAAGTAAAGCAGCTTAAATAAACTGAGTGCTCAGTCGTTTCTCATACTAGTAAAATTCGGTGACCAATTAAAGTGATTATACAGTTAACAGTTATTAATTCATCAGTTGAAAATCTTGAGGATGTGGGTTCGGGTGTCGACTTCTAAACGTAGTCAAACCCACGTCCACATCCAAAATTTTCTTGATGATAATTGTAACATTGGCTACGATGCGTTGGCTTTTTATACGATACCTAAACATTGCTGTTTATTAAACCATTTCTTTATCGTGCGAAAACAAGTATCTTTCGTTTTCTTTTATTGTAAATATTTCTTTAGTTATATTCAGCTCATTATGTTTTTTCTTATCAAAAATTTATTACTTAGGCTACTGTGTATAACGACAATAATATGTAACCGTCGTCAGACAAATTACGTATGAAAATATTTCTTTTTCTAATAAACATATGTTTTTTTAGTTTAATAAAAATGTATGAATAATAAGTGGCAATTTTAAGTATCTAATATTCGATCGTAAGTAGCCACTATCATTTATTATGTATTATAAATATATAATATCGACATATTGAATTGCACTGGTCTCTTAAATTTGATATTTCAATCTGGGAACAACATGAAGTATTTAGTCAATTTATTTTGCATCAGTTTACTTTCATTGGCAATTTTTGCTGATGATTCTCAAATAAACTCAATTTTACCTGTATTAAATGATGATAATGGCAATGCAATATCGACTGACAATGTTATAGGTAGCAGCCAAATATTTAGTTATCACGAAAACTACGAAAGCAGTAATGCAGAAGGAGATGCTGAGGATGACGAAAATGATTTCTTCGATGACAATGATGATGATGATGAAGAGGACGAGAGCGACCTATACAAGAACGATGATGTTGATTCTAACGAATAAAAAGAATATCATGACTTTCGTAACCACATATTTATCACTTATTTTAAAAGGAACTTATTAACGTCGACGACTTATGGAATGAAGGCAAACAATATTTTATCCATTTCGTACATCAAGATATATATGTATAGAAAAGGCTTTTCCTGTTTTATTTTCAAGTTAAGGTTGATTGACTACTATTTTTTTCAATTCATAAATAAAAATCGGTTCGTTTTCAAGTGAATATTCGTTCATACAATTAATCAGTTATTTGCAATTATTAAGAGAATAATTGACTTTTTAATAAAAACAGTTATAATTTACAACAAAATTTTTTTGTTCAAATCGTTGCAGGAGATGAATAAACTTTTTGAGACAGGAATTCAGCTAATATTTTGATTTATATTTTTACTTAACGCTTCATATTGCTAAGTATCAGATTGATCCTTCTCAGTAGTGCTGTTAATCATATCCGAGGCTTCTGAAAAAATATAGAATAGATAATTAACATACAGTCAAAGAATTTAGTCACTTACGAGAATCAATAGTAGCCGGATCAAATTGATCTTTGTTATAACGATAGCCACTGTCATCATTTTCATACGGCATGATTAGTTTTTCTAAATAAAATAAAATGAATTTATTTACAATTTTCTCGTCGTTTCAACACTCATCTTATCTGCAACATCTATTTCTACAAATAAGAATATAATTTTAAACTTTGAAGAGAAATTTCTGTACAAAATTATTTTTTATTTCTTTCTAGCTTAATCTATTAACTTCGTTTTCATATATATTGGACATAGTATTGCTGAATCTAATTTTCTGAGAATATTTCAAAAATAGTTCTCAATAATTATTCAATTTCTAAACAATAGAACATATTTAATTATAATTTTACGTTCCTATTAGACTCATTTTTTCTTTGTAGCTTGAACTCTGTACTCTAGAATTCAACGTAAAATTCATTTTTTCCTATTTCTATTGATATATAAAATTCGAGAATGTGAATGTTTTAGAAGATCTTTTTTTAAATAAAATTATTACTCGATTAGATACAAATTCAGAGACGTATCAACTTTACTGAGGAATAGAAAACGAAAACGAAAAAATATGGTTATGATAGTGCTCGTATGAATAAGCCGATGGGCACATGTGATTCGACTATATTTCAACGCACGACTAGCTCAGTGTAAACAAATTCAAATTTTTTATCGTTTAGATTGAATAAATTTGTATCTAATCGAATTTTGAATCTTATGCAGAGTTCTTGCTCATCATTAACTTTGACGGCATTTACAAAATTTATACAAAGAAAATATTCATCAATGGCTTACCGATATAGTTTGATTGCGAGTAATTAATAAGTGAATGAATGGATTATACCATATAGGATTTTTCACAGTGTATATATATATGTCAATGAGAGTCATGGGGAATAACCAAGTTATCATTTAAACGACTTGGAAATAGCCAAATATTTTATGTGACTTTTTGAATATTTTTCTAAGTAAAAGCATAATGTTGGACAAAACCAAACGCAGTTTTTTTTTCTTCTTGATACTTTTGTCTGTTCTTTCACCTTAGCTGATTGTAACGATCGAGTTACGTATGAAAAAAAGGTGTAGGATGCAACATGATGTAAATTGCTTTGTTAAATATTCGTGACTTCTAACATATAAATAAAGTATTTCCGTTATGATTTTTATATTTGATTTTAAAATCATGTTTTTCAATTGAAAAAAAGGAACCAGAAAGTATTAGACGTAAAAGAAAAAGTAAAATTTATTTTTGCGTGTACATAAACAAAGCCCAGAAAAACATTCGATGACTGTTAAGACAACGTAACTAGTGGATTTTATTTTTTATTTTAGTTATTGTACAGTTCAAAGACTTGCTTAGTTACAATGATTCTAAGTCTCTTGTGTACGAATAAAAGAACACTAGATCATGTACACAGCTTTTATTGTTTTATTCTTCGAGATAATAGCACAAAATACTCTTTTTTTATCCTTTCTCACTGGTTCAAACACTTTTTCTGCGCATTATTGTGCAACTGTTCTCTCACTTGAGATATTCTTTATCGTATATGAATCACTGCGAAAACAAAAATGTTCTCCCATGAGAACACTCATTCTTTTTATTGTAACCTTTTCTTGGTAAAAGTTTCAAAAATATGCTTTTCTTTTCAAAACAACAAGAAAAAATCTTTTGAGATGTTGTTTTGCCAATATTGGTGTTTAACAGATTGGTGATAAGGGTGCGGCAGATTTAATAAATTTCGGCCGTAGTTGGACGTGAGTCTATTGCGCTCAAACGCACACTATTGACTCAATCTGTAGAGAGTCAGACAATAATAGGTTACTGATGTTAATGAAGATAAGATACAATTTGATCTTCATTAATCAATGTCAATTAAAAAGCTGATTATTATCAATAAATATTTTAATTGAAAACTACAATTATTTTGCATCAACCGTACTTGACATTCTTGCTGACAGTTGAATTCGGTGAAAGTGCTCTTTCAATAAGAAGCTCGAAGCAACTAAATCGCTGGATATATGTTTTTGTGTAGCAACAATATTTTCGATGAAACTTTCTAAACGTCTTTCGGCAGTAGCAGATCTTTGGGTTATCTGTTATATTCTAAAACATAAATTTTTCTAGTAAATCATTTATGGTGCCATATTGGTTTTCATGGTTATCATGAAAGAAGCCTTTTGAGACAGCTAAAACGATTAAAGGCTTTGAGAACAAGCTTTTAGGGCTTTACAGTCCTGAAATAATATTGATCTTACTCTTTCAAGATATTCAACTCAAATATTTATAAAAACTAGATCTATTTTGACGTGAATACACAGCTTGAAATTTATATTTTTTGCAATTTATTGAAACACGAAGTTTTGTATTAGGTGTACTGCATTATTTTTCGAGGAATCCAAATGGAATAGTCATCCAGAACATATCAGACAATTTGTCAGTTTGACGGATTCGATGACTAACACAACCTATAGCTTTTGCAGTTGTGATAAACTAACTATTCAAGCCTGTCGGTTTCAACCACTAACAAAGGATCCTTATCGAATTGGTTTCGAAGAACTATATGAATGATGTTCCTGTAAAGTGATAAGATTCAATTATTGATGACACATTCACCAGAACTACTCTTACCATTTCAACATGTTCTCTTGTTTTGTTAATGATTTTTTCAGTGTATTTTCATCAAATCTTGTTGCTATACCATACTTAAAGATGAATCAATATAAGTGTTTTTATTTTATTTTATTGATGTATTATTATTTTTAGAATAGAAAAATAGTTTATTTTCAATCCAGGAAAGAATAACATAAATCCAAAACAAATTCTTTCCACACAGAAAATCGAAGTGATGTTTATTTACACTAACCTGGTGTGCCAAAAAACTCACATCCCCATTGGTAGATAAATTTAATAGTATGCATGAAACATAATTGGCCTTCCGTTTAATCCACGACAGTAATGGTTGATGTATACCATTTAATCAAGCGAGTTGATTTTTTCCATGAAATAGCGTGACGCTGCGCTATTTGTCAACGTTAATAAATTTCTGATGAGTTGGAATGAGATTTTTTTCGATGTAGATATGACTGATTTTTAATGTTATCTTATCACTCACAGCGTCAAGTCTATTTGCCTGAGATGCTTCAGTGAGAGTTCTACTCTTACATATTTAGCAATGTTTATATCGTTGGCTTTATTTAACTTGATGTTTGCTGTTGATCTATTTTTGCTAATGGCTTTCATCGGCATTTATTTTATTGCAGACGGAAGGCGATCAAAACTGTAAAGTACAATTCCATGTATGCCGTTTCACTATCTGTTCATAAGCATCTGCTTTTCGACTGACACCAGTTGATGATGTTTGGTTTATCGCGTGTCAGAATGAGAAGGAAGTCAGTCTCCATTGCTTGTAGTAATTGCCTCCTATTGGCAATGATAGATCTGTCATACCGACTAGAAGCGGTATCAACGATGAAAAAAAAAATTCTTTTAGCATCAACTTGTCAAATAGTTTATAATTCATGTGAGATAATATTGCAACACATTCCAATCGGTTTATATTTCATAGTATTTAGACAGTATGTAGGAGTTGGATATTAATCTTTCCATTTTTAATAGCTTCTATTTTAATTGATTCGGTAGGATTTACTTCAACTAGATTCAACCGTTTCAAAAGCTCTATCACGAACCATAGGACAGACATTTTCATGTTTATTCCCCAGTGCTTTATTTCAGTGATGACCGTCTAGACTACCGTAATGTGTATGTGTGTGATTCCTCTTCGAGTTATGATTGTAGCGTGTGGTTTAGCCCACAAATACAGAAAAGCAATAACTCGATTGTGGATAAATGAAATCACAAAAGACTGACACACTATAAGATCGATGTTGTTAAAAGTCCTATGTTGATTTTGACAAGACTTTTCTTAGATATTTTTCTTTCAAAGCATAAAAAACCTAGTAAAATTTTGACTTAATTAATATCGCTCTTGTGTTGTATGAAATTTAATTAATTAATCATAGACCATCGAGCTGCAAACATCGTTTCTTAAATTGACATGGCCTTCACTTGTCATCACACAGTAGTACGATGAGAGTAATATAATGATTTACTTTTCCTTGTTGACAAGCACTACTATGATTAAGTTTGTCATTAAACCGACACGCGTCGAATTTTTATAAAAAACATTCAAATGTTTAAAATGAAAGTGAACATATATAATCCAAATGTAGATGACAGTAAGTTCACGATCTCTATAGCAGTCAGTCTTCTCGTCATTTTATTGGTCAATCATTTTTTATCCCAGAATAAAATTGACTACTCTCTTTCGAATGAAACCTTGTTTACCGAATTAATCAATATTTTTCAAAAAATATTAATATCATATTTTATTTTTGGACTTTTATTTTACAACAAATATAGTATTTTTTTGATACATAGAATAAATGCGATTGTGTTTTTCTATTTTGTTGTGTTACCGCTTTAATTTATCGATCAAAATTCATTTATTTTCATTATTGCTGTCACTGGAACTAATAGAATATTGAGAAATCTTCGAATAAAAAAAAATAATTGAGATTTATTTAAAATTTCAGATTTGCTTACGTTGTTGTAGATTTCAAACAAGATTTGAACGGCTTCTAAATAAATGTAAATAGAGAATTAAACACATAGATTTGACTCATCTACACACTGTTATCATCTTTAGCAGCATCAAATTGTTCTTGATTCAGACGATAACCTGCATCATGCTTGTCAGAATCCATGATTAATTCTTCTAAATTGAATGAAATATGCCTATTGGCAATATGTTCTTGAGCTCATCATTCATTTTCTTTCTCTCTCTCTCTCTCTATGTATGAGAAGCTAATTTCAATTCAAAGACATACAAATTTGTAGAACTAAATTTTTTCGGCAAACTGGATTCTCTCCACAATTTCTGTTTCAGTCCACGTCGCTATAATTTTAAGTAAAGATGCGAATCATTTTGTTATCTGCCATTCATTTCCAATATAAATCTCTATGATTCAAACTAAATTTCGTCGTGTACCTTTGTAATTTTGAAAAAATCTTATATTCTGATGTTCTTCGCGTAAATCGAAATTTTGTCATATGTAGGTTTGTTTTCGAACTTTTTCTATTAGAGAAATAAATATCTTAACTTAAAGCTAGACGATAAGATCTTGAGACAAAATGACTATTTCGCTAAAGATAAACTCAAAAAGAATGCGCATTCTACTGAACGTACAGTATAATGAAAAGAGAAAGCTCTATAATATCAGCATTCGTATCAATAAAGAGTATAAATATGTACCTATGCAATTATAATAGTAATAATCAGATTAAAATAATCCTGAATTGAATTGAATTAGCCGTCACACATGTAATCGTACAAGCGAGAGTGTCACAGAGCAACAATTGTTTTAATGAAAAGCTTTTTTTGTTCTACCAAACGTCAACAAAAAAAAGTGAAGTGGATGTATAAAAATTGTGAAGAAACTTTTAAGATTTTTATTTCCTAGATCATTTACTCAAAGCAAAACTTGCTGTATACGGGAGAAAAATTAATCTACTCAGATTTAAATTGTTTACATTGCACAAATTAAATTTCAACGGATATCTTAGCATTTTTATTTGTTTTATCTTAACATCAACTGTCACAATTAAATATTTTCATAAAGAGGACGATTCGTTATTAAATGATTTACCTTGATTGTGTGATGCTGATTCCATATCACCTGAGTAATGAGATTTTATCAAACTAGTATTTTTCATAGTATATTTATAAGCATGATTTAATATATTCAAAGTTATATGATTCAATACGACAATAAGAAGTTTATCATTTGACATTTCGAATAAAAAATAGAATACAGCCTAATTTTTTGTTGGATATTTCCAACGATTGCAGACGGCAAGTTGGATGAAACCAAGTATATAATTTTCTGTTTGTACGATTGATAAATGTTGTTACGCTGCTTACTTTCCAACATTGATAGGATTAGCTAAGTAGGCGTAGTTGAACTACATGGCAAGTCCAAATATTATTTTAGGAATTATAGATTTCCAACATAGATAAAAATCTATTCTCATCATTTCAACATTATACTTGATTTACGTTGATAGTCTTTAACTGGAAAAAGTAGGGAAGCTAAAAACATCGTATTTGAAGAAAAACAATAACAAGTTATTATGTACAAACATTAATCGTGTTGAAGGACATAACAGCTATCAATATTATTTAGCTAGTAGACTCGTTTTATTTTATTTTTAGTACGTCTTAAAAACATGATCAGCAAGAAACATGTGATTTTCGTGAGATAATTATTCATAGCGTTCAGTATACAGATAAAAACAACTTCAACCGATGCCATCGGTCTCCTTTATTTTCATTAACAATATAATGACAGCAGTATATTGTTCTTAATCTTGTGACAATCGTCGAACCACCTTGTTTTCAAACTATTGTTTGTTTGTGTTGTGCTTGAAATTTTCTTTTTGATCGAGAACTCAATAGAAAAGAAGTATGCTCCACTTCAGAAATTGTTACTTTAGCCTTTCTTTATGTACGGATGACAAAGAAATGATTATTTTAATTCTAACTGAAAATTTTCGCCGAAAAAGCAGTAAAGGACTAGCTTTTCAAATTTTATTTAGAGATTCGTATTGTTTATCATAATAATAGAAAAAGTACTATAAAAAAAACAGAGTGTCTCATATGGCCTTATTCAAAAATCACAAAACTTATAAACAGTGTTTCCGCGCTGTAGATTTGTGTGAACTCTTCTTCGTCATATAAGACTCCCTATATTTGACATGAAATGCTGCGTGTTTTATGTAGATAGAGAATGTAATTTAGAACAGTGCTCTCAGTTTAGTTTCATTCAATACATTTAAGTTCAACACGATGAATAGTCAGTCTCTTGCTGAGACTATGTTAAGCTTTTAAATTCTGGTATTTAGAAAAACAGTCACATATAGCTTAAATGATGATTAAATCTATGTTGATTTCAAATATACTTTGTATAGAAAACAAATCCTTTTGACGTCATCGTGTGAAAGCAACTTTTTAAATCTCCCCCAATGTATGAACGAGACCAGACAAGCACGTCTATCTATAAGATTTATGAACTTGTTATGAATATATTGAGCAATAAAATTCAATAAGAAAAAACATCGGAAAACTCTCTTCGCGCCTTTCTATTGAGAATTAACTGTTAAATGTCAAAAAAAGAAAAACATCGTTTATTCTGTTCTTGTTCAATCGAAAGGGTTAAAAAAAAAAAATTTTTATGAGACAAAAAACATCATTTTCGTAGTCATCGATGCACCATGAAAAAACTTTTGAACTCAAACGAACTCAGACCGATTGGCGACCGCTAAAGATTTCCATATTGACAAAAAATAAAAACCTACACGTTATGATTGTGAGTCCAATAAAAAAAAAATGAATGATGTGATCTGAAAATTTTTACTTATACATTGGCCATTATAGTTGTTAGCCGTAATTCATATTACGCTAGCTTATGCAAGCTTTTGAAATGCATAGAAACTAGACTGTTGTTCTACATTACTACATGTACAGATGCTGGCCTATAGCATCACTTGATTTCATTTTCTTGCTTGCTCAGACACAACAATCAATATATCGATAGTGAATTTCAGTTCAGAATTAATACAAATTGTTTGTAACTATTTCACGCATACTCATGGTGTCTTTCTTTGAGTTCATGTGCTTATAGTAAATTGGTTGAAGTTAATTTGTGGTTTTGTTTTATTTGTAAAGTGATAACGTTTTTTTGAAATGATGCAGATATTATTACATGTTAGTTAATGAATTACTTATGTAACGTTTTTAGTTAGTTTTCATATCGACGGTATGAAAAGCTATTTAATAGAAGCAGGAGTTTTTAGTCATTAAGGAATCTTATTTTTGATGAAATGATAGCATTTCTTTTTAGGTGCAAGCGAAAGTTTATCGTTTTTTAATTTCTTCACCTCCTCCTTCTCACCGCTCATTGAATTGTGTACATTGAATAGATCATGATTCTTTTCTAGAAGACCTTTGATTTTACCGATGTTTTTTGCATTATTCAGTATTTTGAGCATGCTTTTATCAAATTAGAGATAGAAGGTCGTAGGCTTTGAGCAAATTTTAACTTTTATTTGTTCTTTTATTTATTTCTCCGCATTTTATCTTCTACAACTTGAATATTATTTGTGATATACAATGTTTCTGGACGATTTACTAGCAATGCCATGTCATAGATTATCAGTGACTTCTTATATAATTTCAATACTTCTTCTAATTCACCTTTATCTTGACATACAAGACCTATGTTCTTGTAGGTATCTTCAGTAGAAGGATGTTCAGCAGGAAGTGTTTTCAATTTGATTTTAACTGATTGATCATAATAGCTCAATGCAAGATCATAAAGATCGATATAGTAATGACCACCACAAATATTGTTATATGATGCACTTAAATCAGAATGATCAGCTGGTACATGGATCTTTTTAATAGCAAGTGACTTCTCATTTTCATTTTCAATGATTTTGCGTGCCATGAGAGACGTTCATCATATTCGCCTTTCTCTTGGCCCACTCAACCAACACAATGGTACAAGTCATTAACCAAATGGTCATTCGATGGAAGTTACCTCATATTACACCTACACTATCACTTAAACTACTTGATATAAGATTCAGTTTTACAAATACTTCAGTTATTTTATAATTCGATGATGTCGATAAAAACGAATTTAACGATATTATATTGCCAACTGATTTTTGCAATTTCTTCATTTCCTCTCCCGACATCATTTGACTACGATAAACAGCGACGCACTTCCTATATTGATTCGCCCGCAACGCCTTATTCAATAAATGATACACGAACGATTCACGCATATAGCACAACTTGATGCATATTCATTCTGAAATTCTTTTATCAATTCTAATTCAGCTACATTACCTTAGTATTCATTTTTTAATAATTCAATTAATTCATTCTTATCTTGTTCATTGGGCTTCATTCTAATTAAAACGTCTATCAAAAACTGAGAATCCAGGAAATCTCCATTAAGTTCCATTGAACTCCGATCCAAAATGTGCATGGTTAGCGGTTCTGCATTTCAGGAACTACAATGCAACCCAATTGACCACTTACAATTAAAAATGTAAGATCACCTTGTCGAATCAAATGAACACTTTGCATGAATTCTTCTGGATTGGCAGAATTTCGTACTCGATTGATAATGCTTCGTAATTCTGTTTGAGCAGCCATGTTTTCTTCATTATTTACTGAAGTGTCTAACCAAAATATGCTATATGTTTTCACTTTCATTCCATTTATGTTCAGCAATTTTTCTTTTGGTTTTCACTGTTTGCCGAAAACTATGAAAAAGAAAGCATCATATTTTCCTTCAGATCTGTCTTTCACGAAAGCCAAGTGAACACTATTTCATTGAAACAGTAGTCTTTTTAAATCTTTTTATCGCCTTGTAAATTCTAATACCATCACCTGTAGTTTTCACTCAAAGGAAGCAACAATACGTCCAACACATACTTGGTTTTTTTCAACTTTATCAAACAATAACTGCAAGTTTTACACTGTGAAACGGAAGTTTTCTTGAATTGAAATTTGGCTAATATTTCGAACTAAATTTATTATGAATTAATTAATTAATACTTAACATTATCATTCGATCTCCATCAGTATAGCAGCACAAGAGCATAGCAGTAATATTCAGTGTTCGAACTTTCTTTTCGTAATCAAACGTATCCCACTCAGCTTATGTGTTTTTGACTGAAGATAGTGTTTATACAATGTAAATAATAAATTTAAAAAGTCAGACAAAACTTGATAGATCTATTGTTGAAAATCGATTATTAAATATCACTATTGTTATCTGATTAAAACGTGATTTTTATTCTTATATTCTTTATTTCTGCTTATTTGAAGAAATTATCTGATTACTTCCTGCAATTCAATGAATGCTACTCTGAATTTTTCAACTTGTTTTTTTTACATCGAATACTCACACCCTCAAGATCTAATATTTCATTTGATTCGATAAACTATTGAAAACGAGATTCTAATTTCTATTGAATTTATTTACTGATTGTTGTAGTTAAGTGCGTGTTAAACGTGAATTCAATCTTTATTTCCTTAATGAAATAACCAAAGAATCGAGAATAGAGTAACAACTACAGCCAACATCTAATAGAAGAAGAAAACAAAACAAATATATATATATATATATATATAGCGATCACAATATAACTTATACACAAGATGCAATAGAAAAATGATTACGTAATCGGAATATTATTACGTAACAAGAACAGGAAGAACAATATCAACTTTTAATTCACCTCGAGAAAATAGAAATAAATGTGTCTACTATAATTGACTGAAAGGAAACGAAAGAAACGTACACATAGAGTTCAAACCGAAGAAAAAATTCTTAACAATCATTGCTTAATGAATCTTTTAACGTAAAACGTTCATCAGGCTTCTGGATTGTTGATTGTATTGCTGAATCAAGTGCTTCTTTTAATTTTATCACTTCCATTAGAATATCTCGATTTTGTGGATCGATCGAAAGAGCTTTTGATATATATTTTTCTGCTGCATCAAGTTGATTTAATGATCGAAGTGAAACACTTGCACGAAATAAAGCTTTTAAATTATTTGGTTCAATAATAAGTGTATCACGACATGCTCGAAAACATTTTTCGTAATTATCTAAACGAAGATAGCATTGTGCTAGAAAGAAAAAAAAGAATTTTGTTTGAATATAATTCAATTTTTTTAGCCAAACTCTACCAGAATTAAGATGAAGTTTAAGTAATAATTGATGATATTGTTCTTCTTGTTTTCCATCAATAAGTGTAACTTTATTGTGAATTAATTGTCGTGCTTTATTATAGCTTCGTAATGCACGATCTAATTGACCATTTGCATATTCTTCATTACCTGTATTACGTAGTGTTTGAGCTAGTCTTACACGTTTAGCAAAATCATCTATTTGTTGTTTATTCGTTGTTGTTTTTATTAATAACTGTTCATCATGAACGACTGCTGACGATTCATTTGTCGTTAAAAGCTCAATAACATAAAGACACCATGCTGATTCAGGTATATGTGGAGCACAACCCAGTTCACCGTATAATAAATCACTGCTGATTATAAATTTTGCACGTTCACGTCTTTGCATTGTACTAACAGCTAGATCGATACCAGGAAGTACTTCGAATTTACCTAAACGAAATTCAAGTGGACGTCGACGCTTAAATGATGTATCAAATGGTTCATCACGATGTTCAAAATAAGCATAGTAATGTAAACGTCTGTAAAAAAAAAAGATTTTTGTTTAGATCATTGTAAATAACAGATATTCTGTTCTTTTGTGCGATGAGACTTTTCTAGAGGTATGATACACAAAGTTGTCTGACTAATAGTAGTTTAGATACAATTTTTCTGGACTAATGATTCGTTTTTTATCTCTGAAATGAAAACTCTCTAGCATATCATTTTGTCAATTGCATTAGAAAGATTGTACATATATCAAATAACTTACACAGAAGCAGATACGGTTGGCTTTTGTCCAATTCCATTATGAATAATTTCTTTCCAAATACCACCTTGATTTAAATCTGTTTCAGTCATATTATCATTAATTACATAGCGTCCATCATAACCGTTAGTGACTACAATGTGATTCATTGTTGGTATTTGTTCACTAAACGGTAATGTACCATCGATACGTCTTTGTCGATGAAATGGTTCAACATGAAGTGAACGATTATATCTTAAACTAGGATCGTCTTCTTCTTCGACATTATCATTCATAGAATGTTTTTCTTCAACATTTAAATTATTCAATGATAAAGATTGCATTTGAGAAAATCTGTAATATGTTTATCGATCAAATAAATACTTTCAATAAAGAAAATCTCGTTTATTACTAAGATATTTTATTTATTCTAAAACAAAGACAATTATTGTCTTTTATTTCGGAAAAATAACATAAAAGTAATTGTATATATTGATATTAAATTTAAATACATTTGATTTTAGAATTATTTAAAAGAACAGAAAAAAAATTGGAATGTAAATACAAAACAGATGCATTGCAAATTAGATATAGAAACCAAAAACAAAGCAGTAAAAGAAAAAAGCTATCATTTCTGAGTAATACAAATAACATAGTTTTATCAGACGAAACGTATTATTAACCATTTGAACGTGGCCATGAATCGAATGCAAAGAGAAGACCAAGTAGAATACCAACACCAAGAATAACACTAATAATACATAGAATCAAAGCACGGCTATTGAGTTTACGAGATTCATCAGTAAAACCATCTCTAAATTTGACTTGTGCTTTAAAAGCAAGACCATATGCAATAGGACCTTAAGCAAGAGAGAGGTAGAGAAATTAAAAGTCTACTTTTCAAATATTCAGTTTTTTTACCTATCAGTGGACAAAGAAAAATACAAAGAACTGCAAACCAACGCCAATCATCAGGATGTTTTGGTGTATGAGGATCGAATTTTTTACGACGTTCAACTACCGTTGATGTCTTTGACATATTTGAAATAGCTGAAGAATGCGTACGAATAGAAAATGTACTTGAATAAAGTGGATTCGTTGGTCGTACTTGTGGATATTCTAAATAGAGAAAAAGAAATGATTTAATATAAAAAATCATTTTTAGTTATGTTACCGCTGTAAGTTAATTTTGATGTACGTGAACTGGTAGATTTTGAACCAACAGATTTTGTATCAATATCACTAAGCGTATTTGTGTGATAAGGTCGCATACTATGTGATATTGGTGAATTAAGATAGTTAAGTTTAATTGTATTATCTGACAAATTGCTCGTCATCGACGACATTTTTTTTGTAAAATTGACATATTCGTTATTTTGTTCAACCTACCTCATGCATTCCTATTGACCAATCATTCTGCTTCTTGTAGTTGAATTTCGTTCAACGAATGCACAAGTGTGCTATGTTTTCGTTCTGTTCTATTGGTACATGAATGATGATCATCGCTGAGTTTTCTTTTGTTATTTTGTTAAGGAAAAAACTTTTAATATTAAAAAAGTCTTTTTTTATCGTTGAATTTCATATGGTATAAGAAAAACTTTACTCTAAAATGCATTATAATATCTAGTGTTAAATAAATACCACCATTGAAGTGTTTTTTCGCTTATCTCATGGAGATTTTTGCATATTTTGAGACTGTCGGGGAAATATTAAATTAAAATTTTCAACTCGATAGAGTTGATCGTCCAGAATATATTCATGACAGGAGAATAAAAACAAAGAATAATTAGTTTATTCAGTCATAAAACTTTGTTTGTTTCAGAGCTTTTCTGATTAAAATGCTTGGAATGACTCAGAACATTTAAAAACTTTGAGGGTATATGAATTTAACTTCAAAACAGCTGATTAATCTACAAGTATTTTGTTAGTTTTTCCTAATTTCTATTGGACATGTCCTGTTCAGTGTCTTACTTTCTATTCTGCTTTTGTTCATTGCTTGTAATTCAATAGATTTGTAATAAGCTATGGAATTTTGATTTTATAAACGTTCTTATTTTTTCCACTTATAAAATATATAACTAAATTACTGTTTTCATACGAGAGGTTTTTTTTTCTATCAATTCAATACTGAATAAATTTTTGTAATCTTGAGAAAAAAGTCACATTGATTGTGAAAGAAATGCGATCCAAAGTTATCATCTTATAGATCTATCTTAATTTTAACTATTGGAACAAAAATCGACTATGTTTTAGGGAGAAGTGTTCTTAAATTCGTATGAGCTTGCTGGTTGACTAAAGGAATCGATCAATTTGAAGTATGTTATTTTTAAAAGTGTTAAAATGTACATCGTACCGTTATCGATACTGAATTAAGAGGAGTGGAATGCTATTTATTTAAATGGCCACCAAATAACAGATGAATTTTGATAAATGAAAATCCTGACATGCGATGAGATTTGTTTCAAGTGGATAAATATATGAGTGCATCCTATACAATGGTCCCAATTTAAAATCGCCATCATAATTAAAATGCAGTTCGTATATGCTTTAGGTAATGTAAAGCAACACAAAAGAAAATTTTTATTAAATACAGTAATTAAAAGAGTTGAGTTTTTCAATTTACAAATAATTTTATTCGCTTAATTCATTGCACCAATTTAAAAGAAACATATGCAGGTAAATCGTTCGCAAAAACAAAATTCTGCTTTAATGCAAAGTAAATCAGGAGTCTTGTCGATCGTATACTTGAAATTGATATTTCCATCCGTTTTCTTCAATGATTTGATCATCGAGTTCAGCAAGAACCTCGCCGGGTGGTCGTTTTACGCGTTGAAAATCGCTTAAATCAAATTTCGATACTCGAGCATCACAATTAGGGACTTCTGCGAAAATTCTTGTTAAATAAACTCGTTTCACAAGCTTTAATTCTAGTGCTTGCTCATAGGGATTGACACCACCAAACAGAAAGACTGATTCAATCATAGCACTCGGAGTGTCAAGTAAGAATTTCGCTCTATGGGTAGCTTGCTCGAAAGAATTCACGATATCAACGTTATTTCTATCCAAATCTTCAAATTTTCTATGCAGTTCTTCCTGTGTTTGTTTGCTAATAACAATAAAATGCCATTTTGAAAGATATTCTTCACCCAATTTAATTATCGGTTCAAATGTGACACGTCCAGTAATAACCGCAACACGTTTTAATGGATCTTTTAAAGTTGTTGAGTGTGTTAAGTACCAATTGTGATCAGTAGGTAAAGATCCCCATGGAGTGTTGTTTTCATATCCGATGGCATTTTTTTCATCCATTGCGATAACAATATTCATGAACGGTTTCATGTCCATCTAGAAAAATCAAACACAAGTGGAATTGATATATGAACCGAGTTCATTAGTCATCTGGAGTTTTATATTCAATTAATGTTTGTAAAAGTAAATATTTAAGCAACATTCTGTTTAATATTGTTGTCTTAACTGCATCCAGACCATATATACGTACGTATATCGTATGCACAGGATCTGATTGATGAATGAATTCAAGTGATAAATTATATTACTTACGGTAATAACTTTGATTATTCGTTTAAATAATAATATAATTGTGATTTCGTAGGTGAAAAATAAATTTCGAGGTTCCGAGTTCTTGAAGAAACGTATGTGGACACATGCTAAGTAAATGTAAGTACTCTCTTGTTCTAAATAAATCAGATAGTGTAAAAATTACAGAACAGCGACTGATTTAGTAAATAAAGACGCTAATAAGCGTATGAGAAAAAAAAATAATATTAATGATCGACGGGTATTGCTTCTATAGTAATATTTCATCATATTCCTAATATGATGGTGTCATTGGTCAATTTTCTATTATCAGTATCGCTCGATATTTTGATAGGAAAGTCTACAATTATGATTTGATTCTAAATGTGATCTATAAAAAGAAATATTAGAAAAAAATTTGTCAAGAAAAACGCATATAAAAACACAGGTATAATATTGAGTTTCTCCGCCTATCATCTCCGTCACCTATCCTTTTTTTGCTAAGCAGAATATAATGAATATAGAAACTTATTCTACGACTAAGTTTTATCTAGTCTATGATAACAAAACAAAACCGACCGATACGAACACGAAATAATAAGAAAAACAAATTCAAGATGAGCGAGGTAATAAGATATTTAAAAAATTGTCAATGGGCAGCCTTCTAATAGTCCTTGTGCTTTCAAAAGCCAAACATTGTTGGATTCATTGCACATAAATAGTGACTTCCCGGCAGAAGAATATTGACTGACAATTATCATAAAGTATTCTAAATTTCACATTTAGCTAATGTAAACAACAATTATATTGAAGGCACCATATGGTCTTAGTTAATCGTAGTTTAAAATTATTCATTTCTTCGTTTTTCGTTTAGATTTTACTTGCCCTTTTACTGAATAACGGAGTAGATACGAAGAGCAGCTGATTGAGAGAGATATAGAATGGTTATCTATACAGGTCTACCTGTGAAACAATGGAGTTGGCGATGAGAAAAAGAATGTGCAGCAAAGCAAAGACACATACCAATAAGTTTTCTTTCGTTTATCCAAATAGCATAGATATTACCGGGATTAAGAATCATATAGTATATAAAGCGAAAGATAAAGGTCGATGTATTGTTAATTTTTCTATAAGAAAGTAAAAAGAAGGACGAGTTTATTTATAAATAAGCTTATAATTTTAAAAATACAAGAAATGCAGCTACTATTCAAATACTATATTTATTGAATTAACTGAATTCATAAATACAGAAATATAAAATTACTGATAATTGCAGTGCTGTACAATTGGTGAGTAGCTTCAAATAAAATGAAGCTGCTGAGAGAGAAATGTAGATTTGTGAAATACATGAGACATATGAATTCAACTAACTCTCACTAGTAAAACTACACTCGGCAGCAGAATAAAAGGAAAATTATGCGTATCTGTTCTCAAGCCTTTTATTTTTCATCAATGAAGTTCAAAGGAAGCAGCATCGATTGCTGAAGCATCATTAAATGAAAATGAATATTCCACAGTAATTCAGAAGAAATTTAATAATAACTAATAATTAATGATTTTCCATAACATAATTAAGATGACCCAAGATAAACTATCAGTGATATTCGAGTGAAATTATGTTTATCAGTTATTTTGACATGTGAAGTTCGTCAATTTTCGAGAGAATTACTTGTTAGAATCTCGAAAACTGTTGCACAACCATGATCATTACGACACATTTTTCATTCCTACTTTCGGCACTTAACATCAAATGGCTAAGCTGGATTTGAATAAAAGTCAAGATAAACTTTCTTCCTGAACTAGATATTGACAGCATGAACTTGATGCTTGAGACTTGTTACTTACTTCTATGGATGGGAAGGCTCTAATTCGAACACATAGTGAACGAGAACGGCACGCCCACTATATACGAAGGAATTTTTAAATATTTACGAACAAAAAATTTAAAATACAGATTTCTTTCTCTGAATATTTGAGTTCGATTCATTTTGTGCGTCGAAAACTGTTGGCGAATACTAATGCTATTTAAATATTGTCCAAAGATGTTGCACAGAGTTCAAGTAAGGATGTATAGATTCATGAGTTGTCTCGTTTTCTAAGAATACTTCAAAGTCCGATACCAACATTGGAAATTTTCAATAAAATTTTGCCTAGTGTGCGAAGTCATCTATTAGTCAAAGCGATGACAATACACTAAAAACTATGTCATTTTTACATAAAGAAAGATTCGTAGTCAACATTCTTGAATATGAAAAAAAGAAGTTAATTATTTTAGTCGATGATCCCGTGCCCTGTTCATCAAAAAGGGAGCTTCGATTTGAACATGACAACGACCAGTTTTGCTCATCGATAAATCCCGATCATTTTCTACTCGTTTCATAAAGCCATTCATTGTTTCACCGCCAAACAATACTTCTCATTGGTACCAAGTTCGGTTGATTGTTCATGTTAACAAGGGCACCAGGAAGAAGAAACGTACGGTTATTTTGCTTTTGTTGAGGATGCGGACGTGAACTGCGATTTTCATCAAGTTTTCTGAGATGATTCAGATTCGATCTATTTAACAATAAATTACGTTTGTCAAACGGCTTGTCGCATATTACGATTTGAAGTTGGGTGCCTACTTCATGTCAGATCGTGATAAGTGACTGATGTTGTATGCGAGGATAAACAACACGGCGAATAACTGATTTGAAATGATTTTCAGTTAGAATACTCGCCACTTCACCAAGCCATATCACATCAATACATTGTTGGTAATCTTTAGAATTATCTGATCCATCAATCCACTCATCTTTCATTTGATCGTATAATTGAAGACCATCACATGTGGATGGAACAGTCAATGAAAATAGATCTGAATCGAAATGTGGAACACAATTAACTTCGTGTGCATTGGGAGTGTTCTTTCATTAAAATAATGTGAAATATTAAGCGTATCCACAGAAGAAAGTGATACTGTATTGTTTCACTCGATTCTGTGCAATATATACACATCTTCTGTCAAATTATGAAGTGGGATAATCAAATATTCTAAAGTTTTCTCCAAATCATTTGTCAAAGGAAGATGAGAGCTTTAGTGCCTTCTTTATGATCGACACTCGAATAACCAACATAGTTTGACGATTCATATTTCGACTACTCTATTTGATCGTGACCAAAAAATGTTGAGAAACTTGTTTGAACTTCATTGAGTTTATCGGCTAGCCACCTGTATAGATTGGACAATCTTAGAAAGCCCCACCCATTAGATTCAAATTTATTTTCTAGGTAACGTATTTCGTTGAAGTCAACAAGCGTATGTTTGTTAAAATGTAATTCGTTCGTCATAAATTCAAAATGTTGATATGACACATTCGTCGTTTCTTTATGAAGTAGGCGACGCATGCAATAAATAAGATTATTTACACATGTATAATTACGATGCAGAATTTGTTTTCAACAATTTATGATATCTCTCTATAGGCACGCGTCATTCGATTCGATCATGACGAGTGTGTGAAAATGCATTATTTCGAAAAATAGATTATTTTTTTATGACTAAAGAACGTGAGATGGTAATATAAAAGCACTTGAATATCTGAGATATTTGTTATATTTTTTTATGAAGTAGGAAATGAGAGAGCAAAGAAGTTCTATTAATAGGCAAACATAGCTTCATACTATTGTCTTCATAAAAATTCATCTTTTTGGCTATCATTTCCAATTATACATTTATTTATTTATTTTTATCTCTCAATCATGGAATTCGTCTTTTTTTATGCAGAGTTACATATGTTGTGTTTTATAATAGAAGCTACCTGGAAAAGTAGTAACCCTTTCCATGCGTATTACTGAGAAAATAAATGTAGTAGTGTAAAAAATTTATTCTATGTTAACTAAAAGTTAAGAGATAGGTATTAAGGCAAGGCACTGATATTGCATTTTGTACTTGATCGAATACTCGATTGTTTCTGTCGTCGATCTTTTTTCTACGGTTATTTATTTGTATTAATTTAAAAGATCAATAAGAGAATTTATATATTGATCAGTTAGTCAAATGCTAGTATGAAGATAAATTTCCAAAAAGAAAGATTGAAATGATGATACATACAAGAATTTGTTAGCAATCACCGACAAATTGAAAAATCAATTCCTGACGATATTCAAATGGGTTTTTACTATCTATTGCATTCAATGAAATTATAGAATATCAGACGATGAACTGTCTGGGAACAGTTTGTTTTATGAAAAGAAAAAACTCTTCTGATGCAATCCGTGAATTTTCTTGCAATCATCAACGAGGTGTAGGATAATGATAGAAGTTATCACAAAAAAATACTAAATCGAATTTTACAAATGAGAGGCTATATTAAATAAAATATAGAATAGAATGTGTGCAGTACAATCGTGTTAGAAAAATATCTTGAGATGTGTTCTAAAAATTTGTTTGATATATTATATCCTAAATTCAACAACTCAATATTTATAGACATGAAGAAAATGGTATCATTGTTCCTAATAGGCTATATACTCTTTGAATAAAACAATCATTTTGCATCCTTCAATCTAAAATATAATCATTACTTTTACTCATTACAATCGGCAATAATATTTTTGTTCGACATTTTCATTTCTCTAACATGTAATGACATCTATCATTTCTCTAGGCGACCAGCTCTCAATATGACGACTGGTGTGTTTTGTTCTCATATGTAATACAACAAGGTTTGTAAACAGAAACAAACAAAAAGTCAGTTGATTAGTTATTTGATTTGTTCGTTCTTTTCTGCAGTATTGTAAAAACAAAATCGATAAAAACATTTTGTTTTTCACTTAATATAAACATATTAACATTTGAAGAAAAATAAATTTTTCCCAAAATTATTTATTTATTTATCTTTAGTTGTTTCTTCGTTCTCGTTTGTCCTGTTGTCCTTTTGCGATGGTCGCTGTTATTGTTCGTCAATATTCGTTTTCGTCTAGTTTATTAATGTACTTTTATCAACAGATCATCAATAATTACTCATGAATACTTCGGAAAATTTTACAACATCTTCATCAGTTGCTGTTTCAACTATAAATATTGATACGCATGAACCCGATGCTGATGCAATTAAAATGTTTTGTGGTCAAATACCACGAACTATGCATGAGTCAGAATTGCGTGAAATGTTTGAACAGTTTGGTCCTGTCTTTCAATTAAATGTTTTACGTGACAAACAAACTGGTGAATCAAAAGGTTGTTGTTTTGTTACGTTTTTCACACGAAAAGCAGCATTGGATGCCCAAAACGCTCTACATAATTTACGTACATTAAACGGCTGTCATCATCCCATACAAATGAAACCTGCTGACGCCGAAAATCGAAATGGTTTGAGAAGAAAAATCGAAGCAAATTTTTCTATTCAATAATGTTAATTTTCTTTTTTAATTTTTAGAACGAAAATTATTTGTTGGTATGATATCGAAAAATTTCGACGAACAAAGTATTCGATCGTTTTTTCAAACATATGGTGTTATTGAAGATTGTACTGTCCTTCGAGATGCTAGTGGCAAAAGTCGAGGTTAGACATCTGTTTTTTATTTAATAATATTAAATTGATTAATCATAAAACAATCAATCATAGGATGTGCTTTTATTACATTTCAAAAGCGTCAATGTGCTGTCAATGCAATAAAATCAATGCATCAATCTCAAACAATGGAAGTAATAATAGTCGATTAATAGATAAATTTTTGAGAAACTTATTTATTTAGGGTTGTTCATCACCGCTTGTTGTGAAATTTGCCGATACACCAAAAGATAAAGAAGCAAAGAAAACTCAACCACCAATGCCGAATTACAATAATTTACTGATGCAACAGATGAATTCCGGAAATTCTATAGTAATAGATAAATACTAAATGAAATTATTTCTTTATTCTTCAAAAAATTCGTTTATTTTATAGCCCAATCCTCAGCATATGAATACATATAATTTTTTACCTGAACTTGGTAATTTAGTATTTCTTCAAGAATTATTAAAGAATTATGGTTTCATTGGTAACAATGGCAATGGTAAATAAAAAATAAACATAGTTTTGATTTAGTAATTTACTTTATTTAATCTACCTTAGTTGTTAATTTTCCAGCATTAAATAATCTTTTACAAATGTTTACAAATAATATGAATTTAAATGGTAATAAATTACCTATTCTTGTACCGCCAAATACTTCACCGAATATGTCTTCAAATTCTCAACATGGCAATAATCGATCATTAAATATTCAAGAACAACAACAACAACAACAACAGATTACACTCGATTCATCTCGACTACCTTTATCATCTAATTCAAATAATACATCTTATAGCAATGAATCTTTACTTATGTGTGGACCAAATGCGAATGGTCAACCCAATACTCATCTTAATCCAAATAGTAGTTTAACGCCTACAATAGCTACACCAAGTAGTGGTTCTTATCCTCCTACAATATCTTCACTCTATGCTAATAGTCCTAGTTCATTACCGAATGTGGCTACAGGTATATCATATTCGATAGTACATTTTAAATCGTCATTATTTTATTCTATTAAGATGCTCATCATAATTTACAAAATCTTGTTGCAATGTCTCAAATGAATAATGGAGGTAAATAGTAACTCAATTGAATATATAAAAAAAAAGCAACAATTATTATTAAAAGGTCTTTTGCCAACAGCAACTTCTCCAGTAGCAGCATCAGGTACGTTATATTATGATATGTTCTTTATCTAAGTTTAGTTAACTATAAGAGTAGTTTACTGCTATTTGAAAAGAAATTGCTTCTGTCAGATTATGATCATCACAAATACTGTATGATTTTGTTTTATAGTCTCCGAAAAAATATAAAAAGTTTCCTACTGATATGAGAGTTGTGTTCTACTTTTGTCATAAATACTTAGATAGGTTTTTAAAGTAACTTTATTGTGTTGAGAAAATATTTTCTATGAGAATATGACCACAAAATATTTCTTGACTTGTTTAATTTTTTCCTGAGTCATATTTTAATATTGCAGTAGGAAACAAAATTCCCACGTGTATATCGAATGACAAGAATAGTTGATTTAACAGCTGTTCTTAGCCTATTAAGTGTAGCGATGAGGAATTTCTATGAGATTTATATGCAGATAAGTATTCTAAAAATTGAAATATTCAATTTGTAATAATATTTTTAAAGCTGCTTTTCCTGTATTTCCATCTACATCGTATCTTTCTTCTCAAGTAGCCGGCAGACATACTGAAGGTTTGTGTAAATTAAATCTTAAATAATGCTTTGATGTATAAAATCTTTCTCTTAAATCAGGTCCTGATGGTGCGAATCTATTTATTTATCATCTTCCACAAGAATACAGTGACACAGATTTAGCTCAAGCTTTTGCACCTTATGGACCAATTTTATCGGCTAAAGTATTTGTTGATAAAACAACAAATAGAAGCAAATGTTTTGGTAATTTTTCGATAGTTTTTCTTCGTTCTAAACTGAATGATGAATTTTGTTTTCTGTTGCAAAGGTTTTGTTAGTTATGATAATCTAGCATCTGCTCAAACAGCTATCAATCAGATGAATGGCTATCAAATTGGTATGAAACGACTAAAAGTTCAATTAAAAAAACTTCGCATTGGTCCAACTAATAATTTAAACAGCCCAACAGGTAATCAGAGTCAAACAATAATAAACAATAATTCGAATAATCACAATGGAAATTCACCAACAACACCTAAGAAATGTTCTTATTAACGGACATCACTTTTTTACAAAGAATAAAATCGATAGAACATTTTTGTATATTCACAGCTTGTTTGTATCGTTTGTAAACGACCTATTTTTTCTCTGTCCTATATTTATAATACATCAATTTTGTTGTCCTATTGTCCTGTATTATATCTATTGTCATAGAAGTGTTTAACAAAATATATATACTAACGCTCCTTTTGCATGATTGTAGAAGTCTATTATTTGGTTGTTTTTTTTTGTCTTTTTGTTCTATTTTTGCAGTTTTATCTCATCGATTTCTAATCGTTACTATTAGCCTTGAATATTTGCCCATTTTGTTTTCAGCATGTAGCCCATTTGTTTTTTTTTAAACGAAACTACGTCGAATTGTTTGTTCTTTATGCTGTGTTGATTCTTACTTGTACGTTTGTTCGTTGATTGTTTATCGTTGTTGTTTTTTCGTATTGGATCAACACGAGTATTATAACAAATAAGCAAATTAAAAGAAAAAGAGAAACACAACCAACCAGAATTTCATATAACTTTTTTCTTTGATTCAAAATATGTAAACAGTAATAGTGTTGTGAATTGACGAATAATTAACAATTGATTAGTATTCATTACATGAGAGATAAATCGATCATATTGTTTACGCATCATGGAAACAAGTAAAAATAGATGCAGTAACAAAATCAATCTAGACGACTTGATGATCGTCTGCATATCTTTCTGTAGAATACATCAAATTATTCGTTACATACTGTATCGATATTTTCAAGAATTTTAGCTGTTTCAAGCTCTTTACCCCATTTTATTTAATGATTATGTACTAATCATTGTTTTCAAATTATTTTTCATTCTCGAAAGCTATTTATGAGGTTAACTAGTAGAATCATTTTTTTAAATTATGTACTCGTGACTTTCGCAACTGTAAGCTGACCTTCATAACTAAATCTAAGTCATATTTCAACGATTATTCTTTTTTGAACTCCAATTTTAACTTTTCGTTGCGACATTTTACCTGAAACACTTTCTCTATGTTTGATGTGAGTTTGAATTTGATTATAAGAACGTAGAAATCTATAATTGCAAAAGATTAATATTTTGTTATGAAATAGAATCTTTTTATTTGAAAATCTTTACAAAGTCTTACACTAGTATTAGCTCACGTATTTTAGCCTCAATAGTAAATATTAAGTATAGATTAATCACTCGTTCTTATCAAAACTAATTGAAAGAGTAACTGCACACACGATCTATGTTCTTGAGAGGTCGCTAACTGGCGTTGACAAATAATGTTTAAATTAATATATATTTGTTAAGTTTCGATACTAAAATATGATTGGATAGATGTCATTCACGTGTTACGCTACAAATTTGTCTTCATCATCTATTTATCTTATTTCTTTATCTGAATTTTGGTATCTGAAATTTTTTGTTGGATGTAGTATTCTTATGGCGCGTGATAATATATTATTTGAACGAAAAAATGTATTTATAAAAGAGCAATTATTACAAACAGAAGCACAAGCAACAGGAGCGCGTGATGAAATCACTGGAACAATAAGCATTGTTGAACATGAACGTAACCAATTCTTTCGTTTCATACCATTTGGTCTTGAAAATGTTGGAATAGATGATTGGGCATTAGTTACTAATGGTCATTCAATAGTTTCGTTTAAAAATCGAGGTAAAGATAATGATACTCTATCGGTGTCGCCAAATCCATCATTGAAATTTCGTTATCATTTTAATATAAACAATATACGAAGTGTACGCCGAAATCATATGTTACAGAGTATTTATTATCTGGTTATTGTACTTAAAGATGGTACAAAGTTACCATCATTTCATTTTAATCTTGGCGGAAGTCGAGAACTTTTACAATTATTACTTAAATATCTCCCACTTGAAAAGTAAAATTAAAACATAAGAAAAGAAAAGATTTATTTTTCTTATTTTGAAATAAGGTCAATACAAGACAATCAATTGTATGTTATAAAAGAGGATTTTGCGCACGAAACTACAACAGAACCTATCAGTGTTTTTGATCAATTGAATTTATTTGATGATTCACATAATATGATGAAACGGATTGTAAGTGGATAACAATTGTTTATTTTTTATAGGATAATCTTTACCGACGTGTATTTAGAAAGGCACTGATCCACGTCGTAAAACGATTGAACGATTTTCTAAAGTGACAAATTTTCTTAAAGATGCTTTTCTTGGTCAAAATGAATTTATTCCAATAAATGATAATTCTGATAGTGTAATGGGTGCTGATGTTAATGCTCTTATGGAATCATTTAGTAAAGATTTACGTGAATCAAATAATGATGGCTTTGAAGTTATCTATAAGGTTGAAATATTGATATGAAGCTTTCTTGTTATTTATTTGATTCGTAAGTTTAGGTTGATTTTAAAAATTTACCTGAAGTAACACGTTGTCAACCATTGACCAGCAAAGAATGGCAAATGTTCTTCGATAATGACGGACGTATTATAGATGTTAAAAAAGTAAAAGAACGTATTTTTCGTGGTGGATTAGAATCAAATATGTTGAGACGTGAAATATGGAAATTTTTATTAAATTTTTATTCATGGTCATCAACTCAGGATGAACGCATTGCAATAGCTAAACAAAGATCATCCGAATATTTTGCAATGAAATTGCAATGGAAAACAATGAATGAACAGCAAAAACAAAGAAATTGTCTATTTCGAGAACGAGAATCATTAATTGGTAAAGAAATTATCGTTTTAGAATTAGTCTAAATCGATAATCACAAAAAACAATGTGTGCACGAATTGATCTGTGAACAAAAAAACATTTTTTGAGACACTTCAAGTATGAACGATATAGAGTTTAATTTAATTTTAAACCAATGAAAATTTTCAGTAAGATCAACAAATGTTTAAACGATCGAGCTAGTTATAAAGGTAATCTGAATTCAAACGGTGAATATCAATTGGAGTGGTTTTTCTCCTAAATTATTAGATTTGATTTAGAACTTGACTCATAATCTCAGTGTCTTCATTTTGAATGAATCATTTTACAACAATGATTCATGAGTACTGATAGAGACATGTAGTTTTTCTTACGCTACTCGTGATAATGTATACTTGACAAGTTTTATGTAGTATCTACCAGATTCAAAGGATTGATTCCTTTCTCAAGACCTGTTCGTCATTGATTCTAGTATTTATTGTCATACAATATCGTATTAAATCGACCTCAAATGCCTTGTTTTGTTTTGCTTTTAGAAAAAGATGTAATACGTACGGATCGAACTCATGAATATTTTCATGCTGATAATAATATTCATCTTGAAGTCTTAAATGATGTATTGATGACCTATAATATGTATAATTTTGATTTGGGTTAGTAGCTATCAATTGTATATATCTCCGAATTGTATTCATGTTTTTTTTTTTGAAGGTTATGTTCAAGGCATGAACGATTTATTAAGTCCAATATTAATTGTTATGGAAAATGAAGTTGATGCATTTTGGTGTTTTGTTGGACTCATGGAGCGAATGGAACAAAATTTTCATATGGATCAATCACATATAAAACATCAACTTAGTAATCTTCACACTCTCCTTCAATTTATTGATGCTGAACTTGCGAATTATCTAGGTGAGAAAAGCTAGACAAATAATTTTCTAGACTTTAATAAATAATTATCGAAAACTTAATGTTGATATTGATTTTATGTCATTCATTTTGGTCCTTACAATTTATTTTAGTTGAAAATAATTCAAGTAATATGTATTTTTTCTTCCGGTGGATGTTAATTTGTTTTAAACGTGAATTTTCATTCGATGATGTTATGTGTTTATGGGAGGTAAATTCATAATAATGATTTTTTTAAAATGATTGAATTAGAAAATAACAATTTTATAGGTCTTATGGACAGATAATTTATGTCAAAATTTTGAATTACTTGTTTGTTTAGCTATTTTAATTTCACAAAAAAAAGTTATTATGGATTCAAAATTTGGTTGTAATGAAATTCTTAAAGTACGTTGCTTTATTTTTATTTGATTAAATTCAATATGAATCTATATATCGAATAGCACATTAATGATCTTTCACTTAAAGTTCCATTGGAACCATTATTAAAACATGCTGAAGGTCTATATATACTATTGAAACAACATCATCAATCAACACCTGGCCTGCCACCATCGATATCAGCAATTTTATTTCCAAATAAAAATAAAAACTTTAGAAAACAAAACAAAAATCATGATCATGATTCGGATTCAGATGCAACATCAACAATATCATCAGTAAAATCTTCACGTGAACCGTCACCGACACCTAATGTTGAACGAAAAGCGCGCACAAGAAATTTAACTGAATCACATTCAATTGATGAAAATGATAGTGCCGTTGTTAGCCATACAAAAAACAATTAATTTTGTATTTTTACATATTATTTTCGTTGTTGCTGTTCGATCTGTTTCATCTATTATTTCCTTTTTCTAAATATTTATCAATGTTTGTTCGCTTGCAAAAGATTCTGTTTCGAGAACAAACATACAAAATATCATAATCAAAATATTTTTTGCTGCTTCACACGTCTAACACGTTATTTATTATTCTAGATATTCTACATTGAAAAATGAGTAAAAATGAGCTAGTCAGCAAGAAAGTTAACTTAGATGACGATGATGACGACGATGATGATGATGATGATTATTGTCCAACAAAAAATCAAAATGACCAATCAGACCCAAGTGATGAATCAGATCATAATGATGATGACGATGATAACGTCGATGGTACTACCAATAGTCAAGACCAACAAACAGATAATAAGAAAAAAGATGACACTTTGAATATAACACCTTATGATGCATCAAAAACAGATCAACTTTGGAGAAGTTTTGCAAGTAGTACAAAATCATTACCATCATCGACAGCAAACAATAGTGCAAAGACGATAACAACAACAGAAATACCAAAACCACAAGTACAAACTCCAAAACCAATAGTAGCAAATAAAATACTTGAATTTGCTGGAGAAAAAATTTCGGTACCAGTTACAACCATTGCAAAGGAATCTACTGAAAGTGCGTCTTTGAAACGACCAGCTCCTTCGTTAACAGGATCCAATTCCGTACTCGATCGTCTTGGTATCGGTAAAAAGCAGAAATTATCAACATTAGAAAAATCTCGTCTGGATTGGGATTCGCATAAAGCATCGGAATCATTAAAAGATGATTTGGATTCTCATCGACGTGGCAAAGATTCATATGTTGAAAAGAAAGCATTTCTACAACGCACAGAAATACGTGAACATGATAACTATTTAGCTTATGTAAAAAAGAAATGAGTTTCTGTTATATTCTCATTATATAGATAATATTAAAAACCAAATAGATCTAAGAATCTCCTTTGTCTAAATCAAATCATATGATTAATGTCTATTTTGTTTTATCTGTTTGTCTAGATAATTTTGAATTTATCTCCACTGAAATACACATCTTCTAATATTTCATCAGCAGTCATAATTCACGTTTTTATACAACAAAATATAAGGTATGATCAAAGTAAATATTTCTCTACATTCTTAACACGTTTGAGTTGGTAGAAATAGTAGTAGATAACAATCATTTCATATGAATAGGAGTTTAATCTGCAGTTTTAATCAGTAGCAACTCGGTTGATCAATTTTTACGTGAACACATGCATGACTTAATTTATAATTATGTTCTATAACTATAAAAAAAAGATTTGCCATTTTAGATTTCAGATATCATTTGGTTATGCAATAAACAATGAGTCGAAGTGTCACGTTCAAAATAGTACTGTTAGGAGAGGGCTGTGTTGGTAAAGTAAGAAACTTGAGTAATAGCAGATTTGTTTCTCAAAGGTCTATACATTTCTTTGTTTTAGACTTCCATTATTTCATGCTACACGGAAAATTCATTTAATAATAAACATATTGAGACACAGCAGGTGAGTTCATGAGTTCAATAGTATGACAATTGTTCACTATGTTTTAATTAGGCTTCCTTTAAATCAAAAAGATTAACTTTAGATGGTCGCCGAGTTGATTTAGCTATATGGGTCAGTCAAATTGTTATTAGCAAATGTTTATTTAAATTCTTCTTCTCATTAGGATACAGCAGGACAAGAGCGATTTCAAGCACTTGGGTATTTATATTTAATCAATTGAAAATACCTGCCATATTGAATTATGTTTTGTTTTTAGTCCTTTATATTATCGTGATGCCAACGGTGCTCTCCTAGTTTTCGATATTACAGACGAGGATTCGTTCAGTCGAGTATGCTTGTCTTATAATGAAAAAAATTAAGCGAGTAAAATTAATCTTTTATTTAAGGTAAAAGGTTGGGTGAAACAATTAAAACGAATGCTAGGCGATGATGTGGTTTTATGCATTGTTGCAAATAAAATCGATCTTGAAAAAGACCGTCATGTATCCATCCAAACAGCCGAAGAATATGCTCAATCAGTCGATGCAAAACTTTACCATACATCAGCTAAGCTCAACCAAGGGATTGGAGAACTTTTTAATGATTTAGCTGCTCGTAAGTTTTTTCTTAATAATTGAAAATATTCAATAATTAAAATGATCTGTTTTTCAAAGGTATGCTTCAAAAAGTACCATCAAATTCAAATAATACGAGTACACTTCGGCCAGGAGGCATTCCTATTCAACCGTCTTCAACAGCAGACGGCAATGATCGACCGAAGAGTAGCACTTGCTGCTAGTAGTTTTTGAATTTTGTGTTTATTAATGTGAAAATCAAAGTTTAAAATAATAATTATTTTTTTTTAATTCTCTTATATTCTATTATTATAAAAATGAAAATACTACCATCTAAAAACAAAACTTTATCTTAAAGAAAAACAGATTTTGAATGAATTTCCTCAGCTAGCTCAAGAGAACATATCAGATTCTGTATGAAGTACGAAACAATAGAGATAAATATTAATCATTCGCATAAGTTAAGTTGAACAAATAATCGATTACATCTTAATTAATAAAACAGCTGAGTATATTCTGTGATCCAAATAGTTTGGTTCATCGCGTCCTTTTTCTTGCACACACTCTTCAGTAATATGTTTTTTTTTATTGATATCGACTATGAGCAAATTTTGATGATACGTCTCATGACGTATTTTAATACACAAGTTCAAACAATAATTGTATCAATGGATAACCAATCGTTTCTAAAATAAACTTAAGTGAGAATGTTCGGCAGTAATCATGCTTATTTTGTACAACGTTCACTGAACTACATTTTTTCTTGAAGCGGCTGCATACTAATTATATGAATTCCAGATTTCTAGGTTTGATGTAAATCAGATATATTTTCAAAGAATATAGTGAGTGTAAGTTTATATTGAAGTGTTGCGACTTTCTTGTCCTGTCTCCAGATTTCCCGTACAGGCCCGAGCAACTGAAAGACACTTTAATGTAAATATTACGGATATTCTTTTTTTGATGCAGCGAAAATATCTTATTGACATAGCTCAACAATAGGATAAATCGTATTCATGCAGTTCCCAGATGAAGGACATCCATTCCTAAATATTGGATGATTCACAATGATTATGACAGTCAGCACTTGGGAAATATTTCACAACAGTTGGATCACAGAATCCTAAAGTTTCTTTTTCAAGAGGGCACGCCTTGAATTACTCTGGGAGAATGGTAAGAATAAACCCTTTGGATTATTTCAATGCTTCTTTTTTTTAGGCTGAAGTGGAAGAGCTGTGCGATAGTGAAATGGCTCATTATTTTGATAGAAAGAAAAGTGAAATTATAGTCAAAAAACAGTCTTCTTGCTATTCCAAGAAAAATATTTACTAGTATTATCTTTTGCTTTGTAAAAAAGAATTGAAATAAGATAAAATGAAGTTCATGAAAATACTATTATCTTTTAGAAAAGATCCGATCGTATTGCGCACATACGCACAGCTTGCAGCCACCTTTTGTTAGGTTATATTTACTTTGTTTTCTACATTCTTTTGTTTTTCAATCTTTTGAAAATGCACGTTTTCATTAACATTATCTGAGATAGAACCCTCAATCAGCTCAATGTTTATGAGATTTAAATGGTTTGACGTTCTTTTGAATCATTCGTGGTATTTTTCATCTGTATATGATACTCCTACATCTTGTTGCAGATAGAAGTTCTAGTGTCTAAATAATCGATCTATTAAAATGGTCACAATATCTTGCGACATATAAAGGAAAATAATCGTGGTTATTTTCGAATTTCTTGCTCTCAGAATATTACGATATTTCACTATCATACAGTGCTTCACTCTCAGCCTTATTGAAATATTATTGGAGGAACTCAATGGAGTTTTTTTATTACCACTTATGTAGAGAATTTCATTATGCATGTTGTCAAGAGGGCTTACGATTCTACGATTTGCCTGTGCTGAAATATTTTCAAATTACGAACTGGCGCACTCCGTATGACTCACTCAGGACGAAACACTTTCTTTCTATGACATTTTCTGAATGCGAGACCAAAGCTTACATAAGTGTTGGAGAGAACATCAATGTTGATTCATCCGAAAAAAATAGCTCCCAGTCACTTCAATAACGGCATTCACTATCGTGCCATACATAAATTGTCAATTATAGTTGCACTAGCAATAGTGCATCCACAATCACATTCACAGACATGCCGTCTTCAATCAAATGGTCATAAGACGCGCCGAAAATTCTACCATCTCCTCACAGGGGCGGCGGAGCGTCATTAAGCTAGGTGAGGCTCATCATATTTTTCTGCTACCGTGGAATTTTATGATACATCAAGTAGTAAATAAGTCTTCTTTTTATTGAACTTCAGTAAAAATAAAAGTGGTCAGTAGAAAAAAAAGAAGCTTGGAAAATACAGAAAACTACTTTTCTTTGCTCCTACTCTGATGCAAGAACAAAAAATAGCAATATTCAGTACAAAAGCTAGCGAGGCTGAGTCTCATATCGCGAAATCTAGGTGAGGTTGAACTTCATCTGCTGAAAACTAGATGAGGCTCAAGCCTCACCTGTCTCAATTGCTCCGCCGCCACCGTCTCCTCATCATATTCATACCTAAGCATGATCGATTTACTAATATGCACTCAAAAAAGTACAATGATACTTCCTAGATCTTGCTCTCACGATATTCCACACTAATATTCGCATTCATGTGCGCATCCTTGTCCCGTAACCGATAAACAAGCTAGTTGAAATATTCCAATGTCACAACTTTCACTATAAGTTCTATATAAGTTTCTCCGGAAATTATGATGTAGTAGAATGCGTTGCGACGAAAATGCATTGTTTTTCTGTGACACAAGGTTATTATCGTTCAAGAGTCGGCTATCAATGAACTATTTAATTGCTGTTGTTCATGAAAAGTAACGAGTCAACCGTATTGATGACATTATGATGATGGCGGGAGTATTGAAAGAGGTATAGTGTAACTTTACAATTGAGTTTATTATTTTTTACCTGAAGTTATGAAATAGTTATTTACTTATTTTTACTCGCAATTTGAATTTCGTTTTCAAGAGTGATGAGAAAGTCAGAAAAAATTATTTGCTTACGAAATCATCACCAATAAAGCATTCATAAGTCTTTTCTCTTATTTTTTTTATAAATAGCGAAATTTTGATTAGAAGAAAGTGACATCGACTGGCATACTGCTTATTTGAATACGAAAGAGAAAACCAATTATTGAAATAATTAAAAATATATCGAATTTTGAAAAAATAACCCAACATAAGTAAAAAATCTGATTTCGATTCTGAGCTACAAATGGCCATGGCACATCGAAAGGCAGAGACCGATACTCAAATGAGTGTTTGGGCATTCAAACCAGCAGCTCACCCAGCTACCTCGTATCCATCGATCAATAGTACTTTCCAACCTGCTACTACGGAAGATATTAAAGCAGAAAAGTAAAACTTAAGAAATCTTTTTTTAAAATAAAACATGTCTTGTTATAGTTCGAAAAGCGATCCATTGAAATCTATCTCATTGTGGTCGTCTTTTAAATATGGTCTTACCGTTGGTATATTGTTCGGTGGTACAATATTCGCTATAGTTCTTACTATCTGGTTGATGTCACCATCAACTGCAATCGAAAAAACTACATCAACAAGTAAGGAAGAGATAATGATTCTTTTTTTGCCTAATAATGTATTCATGTGTTGCCTTACTGTCTGCCACGCTATACATCCTTGACTAAATGCAGAATTTATACGAGTTGCTAAGGAATATGACTTTGCCGCAACATATCGCATTGAATCATTGACTATTTGAGTGAGCCTAACACCTCAAAAACAGCAGAAAATTTTGTAATTTGATATACAGCATCACCGTCATTTTTTTAGCAACAACGAGTACAACAACGACGACTACAGCAACATTCTTTTCATGTGGTTATTCGTGCGTAGGCCAAACATGGGCTTCGACAATCAATCAACTCGCTCAATGGTCATTTGATGGAACCGTTCGTGATAATACAAACAATTACTTGACTTCTACAAGCGTAACTCCAACATTTATTACTGGATACAATAATCAAGCGCTTTTTCTCAATTCTACATTGAACCCATCGCTTTCGACATCATATATTCCTTTGGGAAATACTAGTTTTACCATTGATGCCTGGCTGTATCCTACGACTTTTTCGAATTCATCCGACCAAGTTCTAGTTTCCATGTGTCCTGTGATTAACAACAGCAGTTGCTTGTACTTGGCTATTCGCAGAAATAATTCGAACCACTATTTGAGTTTTGGCTTCTACAACGATGACTTATGGGGAGCAACTATCTTATCACTTAATCAATGGATTCATGCTGCATTCGTATTCGACATCAGTGCGTTTCAACAATCGATCTATCTCAATGGATTTCTCGATAGTTCGCGCAATACATTCAATCCATTACTAGCGTTTTCAGGAAATTTTTGCATTGGCTACAATTCAATCATGTTTCTGGGCAACACATCGTTTGAGGTATAGATATCTTACGTTTTATATTCTTTTTATATTTGCAAAAAATCAGACATCATGAAAAATGTCAGTAGAAAGTTTAAACAAGAATGGTATACCTATTTAAGGTTGAATACTTTAGAGATAAGACGTTCCAAATAGATGCATTCATTTTTAATAGTACTCGAAAATAATTTGATATTTTTTTCTTGTCTATTTCATTCTTTCTCGAGTCGATTGCAGCTAAAGGGTGTTGGAGATAAATATGAAATCTCTCTCGTTCTCTCATTATGTTGCAGGGGTATATAGATCAACTGTCAGTAAGTTCTCGAGCCAAGTCTTCTTGTGAAATACTCGAAGAGGCTTCACTCGAGGCATGGCTTACATTCGATAATGGAAGATTGCCACTTCTCGACATTGGACCCTATTCATTATCAGTTACTGCCTCCGCATACACCATAATATCCGGTCGTTGGTCTTCTCCAGCAATTTCGTTACTTGGCTATTCGCAGAAATAATTCGAACCACTATTTGAGTTTTGGCTTCTACAACGATGACTTATGGGGAGCAACTATCTTATCACTTAATCAATGGATTCATGCTGCATTCGTTTTCGACATCAGTGCGTTTCAACAATCGATCTATCTCAATGGATTTCTCGATAGTTCGCGCAATACATCCAATCCATTACTAGCGTTTTCAGGAAATTTTTGCATTGGCTACAATTCAATCATGTTTCTGGGCAACACATCGTTTGAGGTATAGATATCTTACATTTTATATTCTTTTGGTGCATGAAAAATATTAGTTGAAACCTTTACAAAGAATCTGCTAATTATTTGAGATTAAATAGTTTATTAAGATATCAGTCAGCTTACCGTTATCTGATTAGTTTATTCTCATCGACTAGAACATACATTCGCGATAAAACTTTCCAAATAGATGCATTCATTTTTAATAGTACTCGAAAATAATTTGAGTTTTTTTTCTTGTCTATTTCATTCTTTCTCGAGTCGATTGCAGCTAACGGATGTTGGAGATAAATATTAAATCTTTCTCGTTCTCTCATTATGTTGCAGGGTTATATAGATCAACTATCAGTAAGTTCTCGAGCCAAGTCTTCTTGTGAAATACTCGAAGAGGCTTCACTCGAGGCATGGTTTACATTCGAAAATGTAAGATTGCCACTTCTCGACATTGGACCCTATTCATTATCAGTTACTGCCTCCGCATACACCATAATATCCGGTCGTTGGTCTTCTCCAGCAATTTCGTTCACTGGCTCGAATACTTCATATTTTCAAGCAATCGGCTTTACTGCTCTTCGCATTTCCAATCACGAATTCTCCATTAGTTTTTGGATGTATCCTGAATCATTATCAGGCACACTTGTTCATGTTTCAAGTTCATTGAATGGTACTGGCTGGTGTATGCCATTCATAGGTCTCACAGGTAATGGGTCATTGGTAGCACAGATATATAATGGTGTCACTCTATCATTATTGGGACCGAATGTTTCTTTGAGCACTTGGTATCAGATTGTACAAACATGGAGTCCTACAAATGGCTTAAAACTCTATGTGAATAGTTGGATGACATATTCTTGGAGTTCAGCAACTTCTTTTCTGGCAAGTGGTTCTTCGCCAATGTATGTAACGTTGGCTAATAGTCTTTTCGGTTCAGGAAGCTGTCATGGAGGAATGCTCAACTCGACCATGCCATTTATTGGTGCCATTGATGACTTTAGAGTCTATGGTCGAGAACTGACAGCCACCGATGTGTGCACGATCTACAATTCATAATCGCGAATTATGAAACGAGTTTTTGAGTAACAATTTATTTTTTTCTGCTCTTACGTACAGCCATTTTTTTTCTAATCTGTGGCGTGATTAGTAACCTAGCTAACTTTTTTATTATACTTACTGATGAATAAAAGGAAGATTAAAATTGATTCAACAAAACACAACAGAAGCAGAGACAAGTATATTGAACTGATTAGCTATCAAATAAAAATATAGTCATCATGCTGAAATACATCATGAAAATAAATGCAAGTGTTTTTTGACGAAAGCAGTATTAGGCACAGATGCATATTCATATCTTAGTGGCATAACCAGATTTTCAGTTTGAAGTGAGGTCAGTTCCGTAAAAGATCACTTTCGGATTCATTGGACACATGTGATTTGACTAACCTCCAACGCCATCTTTGTAGTGTAACAGAAGGTATATCGAATGGTATGTACGGATTTTTGTTTGTATGAAGTTTTAGTTTGATTGCAATGAATTTATTGTTAGTGTGATGTATAACCCAATATTGAGAGTAGTGACTCACATGAAGGGGTCCTACCGTAAGTTTAAGAAGTTAATAAAGAGATATTACACTATATATAGTTTGGAGAGATTTTCACGGGCTACAACCTGATATACTCTACATCTCTAATCGATTTCTCTTTGATGGAGAAAAACATGATTGTTTATTTTCAACACATTATCCACCGAATGGCGTGATTTGGATGTGAGGGTGTCGTGCCATATGTAGAAGATGGGACCAAGCGTTAATATTTGTCAAAAATTGCATTAAAAGAACAATTTACAAAATGTACTTGTTAGAAGCTTTCTAACATGGCGGCAAAGTCTCTAAAAATTTTAAAAAATGGTGGCTACGGCTACTTACCAAATTTGTTTTCTATGATTTTGTAGTTTTATGATATTTTTCTGGTTCGATCAAGCTCCCTTCTTTTAATCTAACACGACAATGACGTTCAGCGATCAAGCTTGTATGAATAAAAATATTTTTCGAATACAATAGTACGTTATTGTATTTTATCTCCCCAGTACAACAACAAATTCTATTAGTATATGTATAAACTCGAAGGAAAATAACTTTTTCGAAACTGAATATAACATATATGTTGCAGCCCTGTGTTTAACTATAAAACTGACTATTGAAAATGTAGGCCATCTCTATATTTTTCTGTTTATTTTTTGAAAAAAAACAGAAAGAGTTCAATGCCATTAAACATTTGCTGCTTGTGACATTTTCTTGTGATTGGTTGTCAGTCTTTTCAATAGATCATGATCTTTCTTGTTGAATTGATCGGTTCTATAGTTAGTGGTATGTACCAAATATGACGAACATAGCCTACGTATCACAGTATTGTTGTCACATGAACTCAATAGCGGATCTTTCGTTTTCCACCTTTGTAGTGACAAATATGGTCTTTGACAGGTTCGTCTTCATCATTATTATCAATTTCAATATATATGAAATATTGAGTGTTACCCGAATGACAACTATGAAGTTGACATAGTATAAGTTGGTCATTATCTACGGACATTTTCAGCTCGAATTCGTTTTCATTCTCAAATAAATGAGTCTGCGCATACCGCTGGCTCATCTTCAGCTGATATGTAGCTTACGTGTACTTACGAAAAAAATCAAGGTCCGAATGAGAAGAACTGATATTGTCACGTACGTCGAATAATTTAATCCTATTTTTTCTTAGTGACAGTTAAACACTAGAAACCAACGTTTTGATATTGATGTGCTGGTTTAACAGGCTAAGCATCCGTTGGGCTATATGTACAGGTTCTACCGACGTAGCATCGTACATAATTGGTCGATATTTGCTTAAAGAAGCAGCTACAATACGACTTAGTGTTCCAAAATGAAGTAACTTTGATTGATCGATTCGTTCAGGAAAAAACGTCACTTCTTGAAGCGAGCGCGAAAAGTCTCGATCATCCATCTGCACTTAGTGATCAAAAGAGATTCATTTAGTATCATTAGTAGAAAGTTGTTTATTCCCATTGAACAGAAATCGAGGAATTTTTAAAGCGTAACCTAGCGCTTCAAATTGTCTGACCACGTCATGTAAGCCACGATCTACAATATTTGTATCATTATTTTCGAACAATATGGATAATGCGGTGCATTTATCCAGAATAGCTCTTGAAATGGCAGCATCGTTGTGTTTCCCATAGAAGGGACCTGGTAGGTCAAGTATATAACCATCTGAAAGAGCTTAAGTCATCTGTTTGATTGGATGTATACATTTATGGGCGGAATAGCAATCTCGTTAGAGTATATAATATTTCAATTTGTTGCAGTAGACATATGTACCGGCCCATGTAATTGATAATTGATCAACAAAAGAAGCTTTTGTATATATGCAGTATGATGGGTTAGTGATTCAGTTCTTTTTAGACGGATCAAATCGAGGTTGGAAGAGACAAAAACATCGTTCAGATCGTTTGTGACAGCACGAAGCGTCCCTTCGCTACGTCATCGAATACTTTCTTCTCACGTAGATATTTTAAAAGTACCGATCTATCGAATTCATAGATTAGTCTTTAATTTTATCCAAAATTGGCCAATAGCTTCAAAAGGTGTACGATGCTTCGATAAATGTATGTGGGATTCAACGAGTGACGTCATTTCTTTCAGCTGCTCCGGTGTCCAGCCTGCCTAACTGAATTAGTTCTCTTTAGATAAGATAATGCTATTATCAGTCATATATAATATCCTTTTTACTCGTGATAATTCAGTATTAAGATCAATAGTGAGATTAGCTCTTTATTTAGACGATAGATGAGTTCGTTCGTGTCGGCATTTTCGAGGAGTATTGTAGCAAGAACCACTAGAGTGATGGATGAGCATTAGGAGATATACAGTACAATTACAAGTTGTGCTCTCATGGACGTGCCATATGTTTGGACAAGGGTAACTGTGTCATTTCAAGTATGTATTTCATACACCACGGATAATTAATTTCATTATCACCATTCCCATAAATATTATCAAAAAATAATAGATTGTCAAAAGTAAGGGTTTCCTGTTGTTGTTCGTCGTCAGTCTTCCGTGCTCTTTCAGATCATCACCATTGGAGGTTGATTTCATATTTGAAGCACTTCAATATTCGTTGCAATTGATTATCTCTGGTTCACGTTCAATTTCACGAATTTATAAGAAATTGTGTAACGGTCGGTATGTTTTTAAATTTTATACCGATCGAAAACAAAATTTGGAAGAATGCTTTTTTATTTGTTATTTGTAGCACTGCTCACCACTCTAACAGACATAAAATTGTGTTGCCTTTGAGGCGTATAGATATAGCTGCCAATAGTTTGCGTGTGTTCCCTCATCTGCAATAGCCCTTCATTTTCCCAACTAGTATCGTTGCCTTCCTTAGGTAAACGTGTGTGTTTACTCAGCTTGAAGCGTCTTTCTCCAAGCAAGTCAGGTGTTTTGAGTAATTGATTGTTTACGATCGAAAGATTCAAACATCACATGATGTTTTTTACGTATTACTTAGATAGTCACCATCAGATATAATTAGAGTCGATAATCTATAGATTCAATGCGGTGAAGATTGGGGTACTGTGACTTTATATCGTGATTAGTCGTATATAGTAAAAACAAACCAGGAATTAAATCTGATTTCATTGAGATACGTGAAGCGACGTACCTTCAAAATCAACGATAATTTTTTATTAAATTACTAGCTAATGAGGAAACTCAATAATCTATGAAATCGTGAATGACATTTTCTTTGTAATCGAATTTTCTAATATACTACAGGAAATTCAAAATTTAAAACTGACTCTCTTTCGTAGGACTGCGTTGCTCCTATGCTTAATCGAGTGTCACTTTCAAAACTCTTGAGAAGTCTATTAGAGTATAGATTCGATTCAGAAGAAAGAATATGATTGAATGAAAATACATTTACGTCATACAAAAACTGTCTGATGATGTTTTTATAAGTTTTTTTCATTCCGACTTCTTATATAGATCCATCGTGCAAGTCATCTTGTGGATAACAAGCTAACAGCAATTATTTAGAGTCCGTCTATCGTCAGAGCTTTAAAAGACATGTCGATAGATCATTGGAAATTTTTTAATCTCGATGACACAATTGAAGCGAGAAAAACTATCAAAATTTCCATATTTCATTGATATGATTTGCAATGCTGCTCAATCGATATCTCGCTATTTCAAATCACAAAGAAAATAAACTTGGATTTGTCTGGGTTCCTTTAAATAATTATATTATTGCGTTGGAAGACATCAACCGTCTATTGTCTTTGTTTTATTAGCTCACTAGACCGACGCAGAATGAAAAATTTCTTCTCCATGTATAAAAAAAATGCTCGTAAACTTCGGAGTGTGACCTGGTACAAGTGCACTTTCGTAGTCATTAATGACCCGATGGCGAACTGCAAGCTAAAAGAATATCGGATAGCACATGGGTATTGGCTCAAACAGTGTAAGCGATATGCATGACTACATGAATACCCTTGTGTCGATACCCGATAAGTAAACTAGTTGAAATATTTCAGAGTCGCAATTTGTCTTATACATTTTGTCGAATTCGTCGCAAAAGAGTGAAACCGAAGAAAGAGTTGTGATAAAAATTAATTTCTCCCTTGTGGTGTATGATTGTTATTGCTCAAGAGCCGCTTGTCAAAGAATCATTTCTTGGGTATCGCGGACGAAAAGTGAATAATCAATTTTTTTGATCACATTGTAATGATGATTTCAACATTGGAACAAACACAAAACAACTTTACAGTCGAGTTCATCATTTTTTTAACTTGACCTTAAGCAAAAGGTTTTTATCCATTTCTTGTTCGCACTTTGCATGTATTTATCAAGAGATATGAGAAAGTCAGAAGAAAACTATTTGATTATGAAGTCGTAATCCATCGAGTATTCCTAAGTATTCTCGCTGTTTTGGTGTTAGTAGAGAAATTTCAATTAACAGAGAGAAGTATTGATTTGCATACTGCTCATTTGAATACGAAAGAGAAAAGCAATCATCAAAACGTATAAAAAATATACGGAGTTTCAAAAAATATACTCAGCATAAGTAAAAATTCTCATTTCGATTGACTGCTACAAATGATCATGGCACACCGAAAGACAGAAAACGATTTTCAGAAGAGTGTTTGGGCATTCAAACCAGCATCTGAACCAAAAACATCTTATCCACCGATGGACAGTAACTGCGAGCATGCTACTACGTAAGATATTAGAGCAACAGTGTAAATGTTAACAGATTTTTTTTGTTTTAATGCAACATGTCTCATTATAGATTGAAAAGCGATCCCATGAAACCTGTCTCATTGTGGTCGTCTTTTAGAAATGGTCTTGTTATTGGTACATTATTCGGAGGAATAATATTAGCTGCTGTTCTAACTTACTGGTTGTTATCGCCATCAACAACAATCGAAAACCAATCAACAAGCACATCAACAAGTATGATGTAACGATTTTATTTTTGTCCGATAATGAAAGAACAAGTTGTTTGCTTTATTTCCGGAAATATTAGCTCGGTTAAATCCAGAATTTGCACCGTTAAAAAAGAAAAATTTAGCACGCTAGACGAAATTTGTTACAGTAACATTGAATTCATTTAAAAAAGAAGATTATAGAATGTTTTCACACAGAAGAAGTCGATGATATTATCGAATGACTTCATATGTAAATAATCATAATAGATTGAAAAGAAGATTGTCTAAATATTGCTTTTACCACGTAAATGACTTTTTTTTTAGCAACAACGAGTACAACAACGACGACTACAGCAACATTCTTTTCATGTGGTTATTCGTGCGTAGGCCAAACACGGGCTTCGACAATCAATCAACTCGCTCAATGGTCATTTGATGGAACCGTTCGTGATAATACAAACAATTACTTGACTTCTACAAGCGTAACTCCAACATTTATTACTGGATACAATAATCAAGCGCTTTTTCTCAATTCTACATTGAACCCATCGCTTTCGACATCATATATTCCTTTGGGAAATACTAGTTTTACCATTGATGCCTGGCTGTATCCTACGACTTTTTCGAATTCATCCGACCAAGTTCTAGTTTCCATGTGTCCTGTGATTAACAACAGCAGTTGCTTGTACTTGGCTATTCGCAGAAATAATTCGAACCACTATTTGAGTTTTGGCTTCTACAACGATGACTTATGGGGAGCAACTATCTTATCACTTAATCAATGGATTCATGCTGCATTCGTATTCGACATCAGTGCGTTTCAACAATCGATCTATCTCAATGGATTTCTCGATAGTTCGCGCAATACATCCAATCCATTACTAGCGTTTTCAGGAAATTTTTGCATTGGCTACAATTCAATCATGTTTCTGGGCAACACATCGTTTGAGGTATAGATATCTTACATTTTATATTCTTTTGGTGCATGAAAAATATTAGTTGAAACCTTTACAAAGAATCTGCTAATTATTTGAGATTAAATAGTTTATTAAGATATCAGTCAGCTTACCGTTATCTGATTAGTTTATTCTCATCGACTAGAACATACATTCGCGATAAAACTTTCCAAATAGATGCATTCATTTTTAATAGTACTCGAAAATAATTTGAGTTTTTTTTCTTGTCTATTTCATTCTTTCTCGAGTCGATTGCAGCTAACGGATGTTGGAGATAAATATTAAATCTTTCTCGTTCTCTCATTATGTTGCAGGGTTATATAGATCAACTGTCAGTAAGTTCTCGAGCCAAGTCTTCTTGTGAAATACTCGAAGAGGCTTCACTCGAGGCATGGTTTACATTCGAAAATGTAAGATTGCCACTTCTCGACATTGGACCCTATTCATTATCAGTTACTGCCTCCGCATACACCATAATATCCGGTCGTTGGTCTTCTCCAGCAATTTCGTTCACTGGCTCGAATACTTCATATTTTCAAGCAATCGGCTTTACTGCTCTTCGCATTTCCAATCACGAATTCTCCATTAGTTTTTGGATGTATCCTGAATCATTATCAGGCACACTTGTTCATGTTTCAAGTTCATTGAATGGTACTGGCTGGTGTATGCCATTCATAGGTCTCACAGGTAATGGGTCATTGGTAGCACAGATATATAATGGTGTCACTCTATCATTATTGGGACCGAATGTTTCTTTGAGCACTTGGTATCAGATTGTACAAACATGGAGTCCAGCAAATGGCTTACAACTCTATGTGAATAGTTGGATGACATATTCTTTGAGTTCAGCAGCTTCTTTTCTGGCAAGTGGTTCTCCGCCAATGTATGTAACGTTGGCTAATAGTCTTTTCGGTTCAGGAAACTGTCATGGAGGAATGCTCAACTCGACCATGCCATTTATTGGTGCCATTGATGACTTTAGAGTCTATAGTCGAGAACTGACATATGACGATGTGTGCACGATCTACAATACATAATCGCGAATTATGAAACGAGATTTTGAATAACAATTTATTTTTTTCTGCTCTTACGTACAATAATTTTTTTTCTAATTTGCGCCGTGATAATTTACATGATTATTAACCTAACTAACTCATTTATTATACTTACTGAAAAAAGAATAAAAAAGAAAAAAAATGAACAAGTTCACATATCTGTTCTGGAAAATATGCTAGTGGGATTGATAGATCTTCTACAAGTCTGCCAAAGTGTGGCTTTATCTTGAAAAAAAACAATTTCCCTAATATGTTATGGCTCAGCATCCATCGAGCTTGTAAGTAGGCTGTTAATCCAAGACTCAAGAATTTAACTCATTATACGAATAGAACTCAAGAATATTATAGAAATTAAGAACTGTGCAATGACAATTGATGCCATTGTAGTTAGGTAGGCGCCAGCAGAAGATTCACTTCAAGTTCAAACTGTTGCACTATGCTTTTATGAGAAACTATGTTTGAAAATTAAAATCAGCAACATTAAATGGTCATCTCCAATGGAGATTTTCCTATCAGTTAGGCTGAAATACGTAATAATATTGCTGCTAGAAATATATTTAGGAATGTATACGACTTTTAACCGTTATTATTGCTGTAATCATCGTGCTAGGAACACTTCATTTTTGTAGCAAGTGCTAACTGTGACGAGAAAATTTTGCGACTAGAATTATGAAATTTGGTTTGGATTCACCTTTCTATATACATTTATAATATTCTAACAAGTTCTACTATCAAAAGACATTGAACAAATGCTTTGCGCAGGAAAGAAGAGATATGGATATGAACTTAAGATATGAATTGGTTCAAACATTTAGGTATGTATCGTTCTTTTTTCTGTTCTGTCAACGTCACAATGTTGATGTCTCGGTTGAAACATCAATTCTTCATTCTCTACAAAGAACAAACAAGAGAAAAAATGGCACAAAAAAGTATGAGGTAAGAAAACCAGTCATTAGTCGTTTCAAGAATAAAACGAGACGAAAAGAGTCCCATTTAGGCTTGTTACAATCATTTTTCTTTCTTACCGTAGGTCAAGTACACTGTTCTTTTCTCTCGTATAGCGAACCAGATAGATAGTTTCAATAATTAGACTAATAACAATTGATTATTTTATATCTGTCTACTTGTGATTAAGTGCATGTATACCGAAAGATTTAAGAGTTAGTTATATTGGTACAATGCTATGTGTTTATAGTGAGAATAGTAAATAATATATGTTTACTCAATAGATATAGACAGATGGAGGAATAAATAAAACAAAGTCTCGTTCAATTGCGATAATACGTTTAAATTATTGACATTGTTTTTAGTATATGTAATGTTATTTTCATAATTTATTTGCATAGACAAATGTTTCCACAGTACACTGAACGTAAGTTAATTGAAACAAACGTTTTACTTAATGTAATGATGATGAACACTGTAGGTCAAATGGGAGGCGAGTTAGCCATCTGGCTCCTAATCACTGTTGGTGCTCTACTTATTCCTCTTATTGTTATCGCCATTTGTTGCATAAGACATCAGTAAGTGTTCATTCATTCTATCAATATTTTATCGAAATTACTTCTTCGATTGAATTCTTCTGAGCTGTTTCCTCTTACTGGTTATTTGAAAATGAAAATTTCATGGAAACAATTTTATTTGCCAAATGTTCTCTCACTTCTTTTTCTGATTTACGTCAAGTCCTATTTGTGCATCATTATTATTTTACAACAAACATATTTAAGCACAAATTTCGATTCATTTTTTCATTAACAGCTGTTGGAAAAATATTCCTACTCGTCGTCTGCTCTATTCTTCTACTCTTGTGACTAACAATGTTGTAGTAATGGGTTCAAATACATTGCCACACCAGTTATGGCCTCCCCACGTATGTGAATTAAAAGGAAAACCAAAACAAATAATCCAAAAAATATACTATGTTGAATATTTATATTCTTCAATGAGTATTTTTATTTTGTGTATTTGGTGTCAGTATTCTAACTACGCTTTTTTTGATTCACATTCCTGTATTTTTTTGCACTTTTTTATTCATATAACTTTAATACGATATGGATACAAAATTTTCATTGAATTCTTATTTTGCTTTACAGTTTACCACGAAGGCCTCAAATGACCTTGATGGAAAGTCGACTTCCACGTATCATGAAAAATACGCAACAAACGAAGATTCTACGGTATAGGAAAATTAAAATTCTTTATTTTTCTCAACATTTCTTTTCTCATTGATGAATTTACGTTAGTTCGTATAATGGTCCTTTCATGAAATCAAGTAATGATGATGTTGGTGTATCATCTGAAAATAATTATAATTTGACATTTTCACGTGTGAATTCACTTAAAAAACAACGTGTTCATTGGCGTGAACAATCCGCAGCCTCAAAAAATGATGTCTTCTATTCTCGAGAAGATAGTTTTAATACTAGAATGCTAACTGAATTGCCATCAACTGATCGTAATCGTACTTTTATATTAAGTTCATCATCAGTTCCGTCTCATTTCATTCCTAGAGCAATCATTCCAGCTGGTTCAGCCGTTCATAATATTGGAACAAGCCAATTATTGTTACTGTCTACAAACCTAATGCCGATTTCATTTGATCATAATAGCCTCGTATAATTTCTTTTTGCGCTGAATATTTCAGTATTTTTGTACTTGTTTAAACGAGTTTTCTTTTTTCAAACATATAATTATAGCAACGAAACAAAGTTATAAAAAATTCTAGTAATTTTCATAATTAAGACATATTTTATAAAAATTACAGAATTCATTACATGGATATTTAATTAAAAATCATATAAAAGAAGAAGAAAAAAGAATCAAGAATTTATACAACACTTAGTACTATTTGACTCAGGTGGTTTTTGATTATCTTTTAAACGAAATGATTTTGGAGTCGATGAAATCACAATGTGTCCATCAGAAGGTACCGTAACAGTTGATGTTGGTATCTGTCCTGATGACGCTATTGCTGATGTATTATCGACTGCTTTAGGCATTTTTTTATAAAAAATACTGTTAACAATGGTAAGAAACGCTTGTTCAACATTAGATGAAGTAAGTGCTGATGTTTCCAAATACGATATATTAAGTTGCTCAGCAAGTCTTGTTGCTTGTTCACGTGATATCTTACGTTGATCAACTAAATCAGATTTATTTCCTACGAGTACAATTGGTACGTCAGATGGTGTATGTCGATGTAATTCCTCAATCCAAGTTATTATATGATCAAACGATTCAGGTTTAGTTAAGTCAAATACAGCTAAAGCACCTTCACTACCACGGTAAAATTGTGGTATAACAGTTTTGAAACGTTCTTGTCCTGCTGTATCCTATGATGATAACATTAAAACAATTTAAAAATAATTACAGAAACATAATCAATTACCCAAACTTGAGTTTTTATCTTTTTTCCTTCAATTAAAACTTGTTTATAAGCAAATTCAACTCCAATTGTTGATTGTGTATCAAGACGAAATTCATTACGAGTGAAACGTAATAAAAGATTACTCTTAACAAAGACGAAATAGTAAATTATTATTGGAAAAAAATCAAGTGTACTTTGCCAACAGAACTATCACCGATAAGAACTAGTTTAAAAATGAAATCATATTCAGCACCACCACTTGATTTTGCCATAAATATCAATATATGTGTTAGAGAGAGAGAGAGAGAGAGAGAAAGAGAAAAAGAAATTTTATTTGTCTATTTGATGACAAGACGAAGAATACGCTCGTCTACTTATAGAAACATACTTTTCATCTTATTCATTGTAAATTATCTTATCAGACAAACGTGTACTGTAATAAAGAAGATAGACACGTTGAAAAGACATTTGAAGTTATCATATTATTTTATTCTGTTATCTTATTAAAAGAAAAAAAAAAGTATATCTTGCAGTTAAACTAGAAATCGTTCGATTCTTTTTGAGTTCCGTAATTTTTTCAATTGTTTTTACAATATATTGCCACAGTAGTTAGATTTTCATTTAGCGTAAAGAAAATAATTCTATGATTACATGTACATAAATTCTAATATTGACATTTGAAAAAAATGAGGTATCACATAATGATATAGACATAAGATAATATAGTGCAGAGAGACAGTTGTAAAACAACTGAGAAAATGGTAATATGTCTGTGTTGACAGTAGATGATAAATTCACCGATATCATTTATGATACAAGCTCGAGAGTCATTATTTTTGCTGAATTTTACATTAATGTTTGATCAAAAAGAATATGATATTGCAGTAGCATTTACTAGTTAGATTAGAATTTTGCTGATATGTTGTTTGTTTGATTAAATAGAATTCTATTTATAAGCCGTTTGATTAATACATTTCATATTAACTCAAAAAATTTACATACGTACTAGGGATTTTAAAATAATATTTTGATCTATCTAAAAAGTACTATTCATCAATAGATAATGAAAAAGAAATTCTTTATTGAAAAGATACGAACTGATGAAACCCTTTGTTTTTAAATATTTTATGAATAATGACAAATAGTTCGAGATTTAGTCGTCCCAATTCATCTTCTACAATTTAAAAAGTTGGAACTCATTTCAACTGATCAACAGGTACTATATAATTTATAAACAACAATTAAGAAACTCTCCCTTGACAATATCTAGCTAATTATTTTGAGAGTCTCATATTTGAAAAATAGTATCAAGAATAGAAACAGTTTTTCTTTCAAAATTTGTTGAGAGAAATAGTATCAGAAAAAATACTTGCTGCAAGAGATAATCGATTTTGATCTGTCTTGTTTTCTATTCAATAAAATAGTTCGTTCACCTAATCAAAATATGACATGTCACACGTATTAATACTGTGAAGATAAGTTTTTTTTTGTGAACTAAGATTCAAGCAGTCAAAACCTTTAAATTCAAATTTCGTTGAATTTTGCAATAAAATTTAAGAAAAAGAAAAGAGGGTCGTGAAATCATATTTAGTTGTTGCTATCATAATTTCTACAATGAATATATACATATATAGAATTTTGTTCGTTGATATTTAATTCACCCACCCTCATAATTTCAGTTCATCCCTACTGATGAATTCATCTCATATACAATTTTTCTATACGATTTTGAAGATTGTATTCCTTTTCGTGCTTTCTCAATCATTGATCATCTATTGTTATCACTTTGACTACATTTTGAGGCGAAACATGATTCACCAATTTCAAAAATATTGTCAACTATTGCGCATCTCTCCTTTATTTGTCAATTTGACTTCATCAAACTTGCTTATTTTCTTTTCTCCTTTCATCTTACATAGATTTATACTAACATTAAAATATTAGACAAACGCATGTCTCAAATCTATCAATTAACACTGAAGAATGATCTGTATCCGTAGGCATATTTTCTTTCAGAATACCTGTCAAAATTTAAATTCTTAGTTTTTTACTTTGCACGCACGCATCTACATATATTTTACTAACTCATTAATAAATTCGCCTTAATATACAGTGGCGGCCAAAATTATCCGACCACTTTATAAAAATATATTCTTTGTTTTATATCTGAGCCATGGAAATAGCTAGATATCTGCGACTTTTACCATGTTGTTGGTCATTGTGTCTTGAGTGTCCATGATTAGTCTCAGGTCAAAACTTCGTATGTTTTATTTTTTATTAAAACGAAAAAAACATACAATCAATTTTTCATGGGTCAAAATTATCCGACCACTTGTTTTCCCGCCATTTCTGAACGCGCGTCTGATTATAAAATTTTCTTCATAATATATCATTAGAAAGAACAATTTGATTTCTACACGATGAGCTACTATTTGTTCAATTATTATATAGTATAAGAAGAACAATTGGTGATTCTTAGTTACTATGGTCAAAAAGCTATAAACAGACAGTTTCTCTCGCTAAGACTGAACAAATTACAGTGAATTATAGACTATTCGAAAGAGCGTCGAAAACCACATTATATATACTATTCGAATGAGTTTCTTCTGACTCAAAGTTAAAATTTCTCAGTCCAATATGTGCACGAAAAGGTTCGACCATTTGTATATTGTCCATAATTTTGTAGCAAAAGTTCTTCGAAATTGCTTCAAAAGCATGTATATTTGTAGAAAATAATTTTCTCTACAAAACCTGATCCTTAAAACCATATATTGATTGCTATCTTATGAGTTATGAAAGATTTACTTGAGATGTACAGCAAAAGTGAAAATACAAACTTGAGTTGTTGATAAAGATTCAGCTGGTGGATCGACATGTTTTAGCTCGTGTTTGCCACCTTGTACTTCGAGTAATAATTTAGCTTGAGTGGTTGATACTGATTCTCCTGGCGGTTCAACATGCTTCAATTCATGATCATGCTTTGTTACTTCAGCTAATACAGCTTTTTGAGTTGATTCAATCGAATCACTAGATGACATGATTAAAATTTAAGAATTATCTAAAATAAATATAACGATATTCATGTATGATTTTATTATTTAAAATAAAAATAACAGACGCTCCTATTTCATACCGACACGTTATCGATGAAAAACTCTGTAAATATTGTTAAAAGTATTCCTCTTTTACTTTAAAGGAAACAGTAGGATGTCAATATTTTTCTTTATTCATATTTGGATGTTTGTGAATGAAGATAAAGCCTCATGTGAAGTATGTAGACGAAATGAATGATTATACTCAAAACTCAAATGGAAAAAAAAGATTGGCTGAAACAAAATGCGCTTATTTAATCAACAAGACTAAAACTATGTAGCGTTGAATATATTGTGACATAGAGACATTTGTATGATGAATCGTTTTGTTCAAATATTACTCATTATTTAAATTTGGATAATCCTAGACAATTTTACTGCAAAATACTTCTATGAAAAAGGCGTTGGCATATCTAAAATATATTATTTCATTTTATGATATCAATATGAGATACTGAAAAGTAATGTACAAACTTACACATACGTATTTTAGTTTCGGATACTTTATTTGCAAAACAATATTAATCATATTACTAAAAACTGTTGTAAATATTGTTTATGTAAGAAACAACGGCTATCAAGTCTAGTAATATTATCTACTATTTATGCTCCTCTATTTGATTTCCAGTATGAAGAAAAAAGCGTCAGAAGATAGACACATAAAAAGTTGAAACTCATCTCTTATCTTAACATATATTGTTCTCTTTTCTTCGTAATTTGACCGATGTTGATGCGCACATAGTGTTGTTCTATAATAGATGGTCTTGATAAAAACTATTTACTTTTGTTTCTATAGTCTATATACCAGTTGTATAGTGCAAACAAATTTGTTTTGAAAATGTTTCTACATCAAATAGTGATAACAAATGTTTTTCATTTTCATAATGATCTTTAATAATGATTATGCATCAAACGAACAGAATCATACATTTGTATAATCATTAAAGATGAAATTTACGATTGCTGATAGTGGTAATTATGGTAATAAACTGCTGTAGTATAGTATAAAATATATCTTACTAAATCGTTTCCAATACAGATTTCTTTGTGTTGCGAGACATGACTGTGAACAAGTCCGAGTAATTAAATACTCCATATGTCTACGAATTTAAGATATAACCCATTATCTATTGTTAAAATAAGATCACTTATAACTTAAATGTGTAGACTGTCGAATCTGAAAAGACTCTAATATATCATTTCAATGAACAAAGAAAATATATTATTAAAATAAAAAAGAATTTGTAATTTTAGAAATGAAGTAAAGTAAAGTAAAAAGTGCTTTGTTCTTCTTACTGTATTTGATGGAATGTTATGTTGATCATATATTTGGACTAGCGAGAAATGACCTATTGGTTATCTCTATGAAGTGCAACAGTCTATTGTTTCAACATATATTCTAATCATTTATTTTATACCGATTGGCTAAATTTTACACACCACTACTTGAGAATGATGGCGCTGCGTGAGTGATTAATCATTATTCTTATCTATCCAGAAAGCGTTTTGCATTTGACATGTGTGAAAACATACATTCATACCAGTAGATTTATTTCAAGTCATTTTTCAAAATACTTTTTGAGTAAAAATGAGGATGAATACCGATGAATGCTCAAAATATATTATACTTGATTTTTGGTATGGCTAATTCTAATCTTTAGACATGAAAAATCTTGAATGTTACCTGAATTAAAACTTCGTTGTAGTTAAAAAAGAATAATTAAACTTGTCTATTCTTTTGGCAAAATAATGTCTTTATTTATATACAAGAAACAATGTTATTATCTAAAAATAATACCTGTTTACATTATTTATGGACGTTAAAATATAGTTTTCTCGGTAACTTCCTATAATATCCTTTTATGAATCAGATCTTTGTATACAAAGAAAATTTTTTTAGCTAAATCAGCTATTTCGTAGCACTATCGTTAATGTTTCAAAGTTGCTCTATCACTAGGCAAAGTGTCTATATCAGTGGTGTAGCCAAGAAAGAGGCAGACATCAATCGGCTGAGACCGAATGAGATCTTTATTTCATATAATTCCTACAGTTAAAAGAAATCCTATTTTTTCTCCAATATTACGATCCACTTTCCTAGTTTACCTACAAAAACTGAAAAAAGTAGGATATTACTAAAAGATGCTTTTATTTTAGTAAAATCTTCTTTTTGTTAAACAAATCGAATCGATACATTGTAATTCTTATATATTCTTCGAATATTTTGTCGGGACATTTATTTTAAATAAAATAGTCTTTATGAATGCTTGTGTGTCTTTTTGAAGCGTTTATTGCTGTTTATTACATACATGTAGATATATCAGCTTGTCAAAGTGTAATGCTGCTACGTTTTCCACACGCTTTCTTCTCATTATATCGAAAATGGTTAGAACTAGAAAGCATGTTCAAACAGCTTCTTGCTCAGTTTCTCATACTATGTTTGGCTATAAAAAGAACTTTTTTCGTTAGAGCCGCTAATAAAACTCTGATTTCTTCTGAATCTATTTATCTAAATGAAACATTTCTAAGCGCTATGCTATCTTGTACATGAGATGCCTAGTTGGAATTCAAATATAAATGAACACCCAAGTGCATGGTATCAATTCGAAAATAAGTGATACCCATGTAAAATTTTTTATTGATTTAACGAAGCATCCTTACGTGAAAAATCATTAAAAATTTAACGACTTAACGATTAAATATGTTACCTTTTTGACCGTAAACACGCGTTAAATTTTCTAAAATTAACACATGAAAACGCGTTAAATTTTTTTCACGCGTTTTGTGTCGTTAAAAGTTAGGTTTTCTACCGCGTGAAAACGTGTTAATTTGTTAGCGCATGTATATGCGTTAGTGCTGAAAGTTCTTACTGGATTTTATCAACCATTTATAGATGATCAATACTTGTAAG
>CAJNYU010002057.1:0-228459 GCA_905331475.1 Rotaria socialis
TCGATTTTTTTAAATAAATTTTCAAATGTCACAACTGGTAATTTTTGTTTCGATGCGTACAAAATATCTTGTTCACCTATTTTGACCAAAACGAAGTGCTTCTTTGCCCAGAATTCGAGCTGCGCCTCGTGTTTTATTTCGACATCCTACAGAATTTCTACCACTTCATTGTAAATTTCTGTTTTAATTAAGTGTTTTCACAAACTCATTCACTTTAATGTAGAATACTTGCTCCATTTTCACAAGATAGATCGAACTATTGTTGTTAAATTTACTATTTAAACTTACAAAAACAAAGAGCTATCCCATTCAAAGTATATTCCCTCATTCCATCTTGCATAGAAGTTTTAATTTTACACATTTCAATCTGAACTAGGAAAAATTAAAATTTCAATCTATCCTAGTTCGATTTAAAACTGAACTCGATTTTAATCTATCCTACGACATATACATATACACATGTATATAGGTTAAAGAGACGAAAGAATGCACCTGAATTAGATAAGATAAGAGAGAAGGAGAGAGATATGTTCGCACTGTATGCAATAATATTGCCAATGATAAATGATATGTTTTTTCATTTCGCTTTCTCATTATTTTTAGCCATCCCTGTTTGTTTTATACTAACATCGAATAGAAAACAAGATATACATATATGAAGCGATTTTTCGATGTTTGAAAAGAATAGATGGTAAAAAAGGTATCGATTTAAAACCAACTACAATTGTTTGTGATTTCGAAAGAGCATTTATATCAATGCTGTTCAAACATAAGTACGTCATTTTTTTTCAATATCTCATAGTATTATGAGATTGGCTCTTGTACCTGTTGAACATATTTCAGATGGATTTAAACTATTGAAAAAAAGCTTCGAGCATCTTCTGAAGCAGAGAAATTTAGAGCACTTTAGGTTATTTCGAAAAACAATGATTTAATAGTTTTAAACCAGAAATGTGGTCCGTATCTGACAGAAATTGACGAACAAATCATTTTGCTGAAGGTAAGAAAAGACTTCACAATGATCTTTATAGGGATCTGTGTGAGTGAATTGCCCATATTTTGATATTTTAATTTTAGCAAAACATCGACGGTTTTTCTCAAGAGTTGTTCAGCCACATCCTAACTTGTAGAGGTTTATTCAATGTTTAAACCAAGAAGAAACTGTTCTATCTCATCGAATGGCCCAAATTGATCTTGGTTTTTCGTCTACCAAATCATCAAAAACTATTCAAGCAGCGGAACGTTAAAGTAAACAAATAAAAAAGTTATTTAGTTTATGATTTTCAAAACAAAAATCTCTTGAAGTAACATTAACATTATTTGCTTACCTTGTTGGTGATCCGGTTTGTCGAGATAACAAAGGGAAAAAAGAGGAAAAAAAGTTAAATCAGCATCAAACTCATCTGATTCAACATCTAGTGAATCACCAACTGATGAATAAATGATTATTCAATTTTTTCTTTATCTTATTCAAGCTTCATATGTTCATTTGTTCTTTTTTTCTTAACTTCATTTCCATTGGTATTATATTATTCAGCATACCTTTTCTAGTTTATCATGTAGTGTATAAAATTGCTATGATCATATTCGAACGATTTCTAACCGAATGATTCACATTATATTTATATGAATCAAAATCTATTCGACTCTCGCGAGTATATCTTTTGGACAATCGCCAATTGGCAAAGTTCAAGAATCCCGCTCTTTCAAGCACGTACCGTACTTTACATAGGGTACATCCAAATCGAATGAAAGTTTCAGATTTTGTAGACTTACATTTGTAAGCATGTCTACAAGCGTAAAATTTAGCATAAACCTGGCGTAGGGATATGAACGGGGTGGATAATTTTGGGTGTTGCAGCTAAAACCTGATTTCTGGAATTATTCCATTTTGAATAATAGAACACTGGAGCTTTTAGAGTAGATACTATTCGATGAGACGTTCATTGCATTGAGTCCGAATATCTTTCTCCAATGCTTCTTTTGTATCGATATGTTTTCCACAAAAATCAACTTTTTTCGGGAGATTAGAATTATCTTTGAAATTATACTATTCAGTTATATGTTTTGGAAGGGTTTACAATAGAAATTAACAATTATCTACTCGGAAGGTGCTTAGAGTTGAGATTTTCTTGATATAAGCTATAATAAAAATGAGTGTACTACCTTGCGCAATGAATTGGGTGTGGGTGTGGGTGTGAATCTTCTTATTATTTTCGCACACCCACACTCTCTTCCATTTAAAACTTTAGTATGATTACTAACAGAAACATATTTTTTTAATTCATTTGCTTTAAATGCAATTTCATCTTTTGAAGCTTCATGTTTCGCTAAGATTCGACTTGAATCTTCATCAATTCCAAAAATAGTACCTTGTAAATTAATTAATTCTTCTTCACATACTTCAATTTGATCTAAATAAAATAATTCGATTAAAAATTACGAGTGCCTTCTGGTTCATCAATTGTTTATAAGACTCAAATTACTAATAAGAAAATAATTTGTATTTACTATTATAATACACTGTGTGACTTTAAATAACTAGTTGTTATATCCAGATTTGATTTCAAAAAGCATAAAAACTTAATAGTATGTACACAAAAGACTTGTTGATCAATCTCTTATCCGTTTACTTTCAGTACCTATTGACATTTGAGCAGTAGAAATAAACCAGATGTTAATAACATGTGGATAATGTGTGTCTACAGTAAAAAAATTTCTATAGATGAGAAGAAAATAATGAACGATAATCTTACTTATTTAATTAATTATAACAAAGCTCACATTTACTATGCAGCATAGAATTTTATACTAGAAAATTTTCTGTTTTTTACTATTCTACCATATGAAAAATAAAATCTTTAATTATTAAATTTTTGTCATATTCATGAACCATGATTGAGAGAAAAATTGATTCTAAAACCGGAAGGATACCTGTTGGAAAATAAGAAGTCTTTTTCATGACTGACATTTTTCTCCTAGTAAAGCAACAGGAGACAGCATCCTAAGCGAGAGAGAGAGGGAAAACATTAGATTTGTACTAATGCCCATCTGCCTTTGCTTGTTCGTGTAAGTATATTGATCTCAATGTCTTCTTTGGAGTTCTTTTTTTTTCAACGAATCAATTATTCTCGTGCATACGATACAAGGATTTGTTGTTTGATTAAAATCAATCATGTTGAAATAAACTATAAGCTCAAGTACTTTTCTCTTATTTGCATGCTATTACATGAATATATTTTTTTTCTCTCGGTGGAATAAGAATTTGAAAAGAACAGAATTCTTCTTGCTTTTAATTCATCAACGTCATAATAAGCCATAATTCTTTGCGCGAAGTTTGATAGTAGCATTGATGATAGGTGTCATTTGATATATATATATATATATATGTATACATATATAATCAAGCATCACTTCTTGGTTGATGTTATTATTTTTTACCAGATAAGTATTCTAGTTTTGTGTTCTACGCACAGGTAATTATATTAATGCCCTTCAGTTAAATATTGCTCTTATCTAGATTAGATTTCGAATACTAGATGTTAACGACAAACACAACAATATGCGATAGATCCTAATTTCACTTCGCAATTGTTCGCATTAGAGTAAAATCAAACCGAAAAAAATAAAGACGACGATGATGATGACATCAAGCATATATACAAATGCCAATAGAACTCTGACGGCTTTTCTATTGTATCCAAATAAAATGTTATGTTGATTATTCATAGTAACGAATGAGAACGAAACGTTTCATTGTTCAATAGGAAAAAAAGTACAAAACGGCTGCATCAATCAAATGAGGGAGAGAGAAAGTCGGCAAGTACGGCAATAAGGATTGGAACCAGACGAATATATACATCTCGAACCTGTCTGTCATCACTGAAGACCAGTAAAATCTAGCAACAAAAAAAACAATAGCAGAATAAAGTGTGAGGGAGAGAGAGAGCGAAGAAGAAGAAATGAAAATGAGTCCCAAAGCGAAGATCATGGATGGTATGAAGAAAAAGTATATAGTAAGAATAATCAAGAAACTACGAGACATTTGCTCGTTTTTTCTTATACGCCGCGCATAGTCAACCTTTGTATATGCCTAAAAGTCATATTATAAAATGATACAGATATATATATATATATATATATATATATATATATATATATAGAGAGAGAGAGAGAGAGAGAGAGACAGAGAGAATACGTTGTACTCTAATGAGTTCAGCTGTCATTTTTGTTTTTTAAGAGAAAATAATTAGAATATTAATTTATGATCAGATCAAAGTTAAACTCATTGGTAACGATCGTTGTTTGAAATGTTATTTATTATTCCCAATAGAACTAAATACCTTTCTTATCATTGAAGTACTACTGCTAATGTGGCCTTCGTCGAATTCAACGATCATTAGAAAATCATTTGAGAATGAAACTTCTATTAATTTAAGTTCAATAGCAAACACAACAACAATAACGAGTATATCATTGATAACAACACTAATACAAACAATTGCGGCACCAAATGATGTTTATGATTCTCGTATAACAAAACCATTTGCTGTTGTTTGTCTATTTGTTGGAAGTATTGGAAATTCGTTATCATTTATTGTGTTTACACAAAAGCAATTACGAAAACATTCAACATTTCGTTATTTAGCTTATCTATCAATTGTGGATCTAATTGTTTTGTATTTAGGCTTAGGAAATATTATATTACGTGATTATTTTTCATTTGATATACGAGTACAAAATTTATTTCTATGCAAAGTTCATACGTTTTTAACATATGTTACAACGCAATTGTCATCATGGATATTGACGATTGTCTCGATTGATCGTGCTATTGCATGTACAGTAATACAATTACATAGACGTTTTTGTCGACCGAAATCAGCCGATCGAATATTTTTTACTATGTGCATAATTATCACGTTAATAAATAGTCATATTTTATTATTCATGGGCTCCAAACGCACAATAGCTCAGTCAAATATTTATAATATATCGTCCTATCAAAATACTATCATATGTACACATAATACATCAACTACTTATTTTAAATTTTTTGAAAAACCTTATAATATAATCGATCTTCTATCTTATGTACTCATTCCATTCATTATAATGACAATATGTGCTTGTATAATAGCTTATCGGCTGTTTTTTTCACTGCGTCATACAACAGTTCACGTCTCAGTTAATGGAAAAACACGACGAGGAACACACCGTGCAAAACAAGTATCCTATATGTTATTAACATTAAATTTAGTCTTTGTTATTTTATTAACACCTATTGTTATCGGTCAAATATTTCAAAAACTTAATGAAGAACATCGCTATCGTCTATACAATTCAATAACATTATTAATGTCCTATTCAAATCATGCGTTGAACTTTGTTCTTTACGGTATTGCATCACCGCAATTTCGTTTAACATTAAAACAATTGTTAGACCATGGAAATGATTATACGCCACCTAGACGTCTGCAAACACTTGGCTATTGTACATCAACAGCTTGTTAAACTTTATTATATAACAAGAACGCAAAAAAAAATAAACAAAATGATTATGACAAAATACGAATTTTTTTCTCTAGAATAATAGGTGGCTGTAAATAATCTCGTGAGATTTTATTTAGTGCTTCAAGAGCTATTTGTGCGTGTAGGCAAACTATATCATCTTTATCGTTTTTATAGAGATGATTGATTAATTGATAAAACGATGACAACTCATTGCCAAGTATAGTTAACCACGTTGATTGTTCAAGTGATTGACATAGAAGTTCACAAACAAGAATTGATGCACGTCGAACATCTGACGATTCCGACACGGATAAATAACTTTTCAAGGCAATTAAAATCTAATCAAAGAAAACAAAAAATTACAAAGTTGACAACAAGAAGAAAATATTTACTTCAGAAAGATCTTTAGAAAGTGAATATCTAAGAACAGTACATAGTTGACCAAGATTCGATAGTGCACTTGCTCGATAAATATCATCATCGGTTTGTTTCGATGCATTAAGTAATGTATTAATTAATAGTGACGAATATTTTGTTGACATCTCTCCTAAAAAAAAGGCTTTATTATTAAAAGTAATTTTAACTCATCTTCGAACGGAAATAATTTCAATAGGAGCAAAAAACATACTCGACACTAATTCTCTTTAATTTATATTCGTCTATACTTAAATACAGAAAAACTTGTCTGTAGTCATAGTGATTCTTTTCGCATGCGATCAGTTATTAAGGAATTATGTGAGAGTAAATATCTAGTGTCAGTGTGTCATGTGGCAACTAATATTTATTTCATTTTTTTGTAGATCAAAGTAATAAACATAATTGACTTACCGAAAGATCGGCATGTTTTAACTAGAATTTCTCCAACTTTTAATTTATCTTCTAATTTTCTATTCTTATTCAAATATTCATTGCAAAGTAAAGGCAAAATTTTATCTGTATATTGATTTGCTAGTGCACTAAGAACATTGATAGCTGCTAAATATTCATATGAATCATCCGCGTGTAAATGTTCTTGAAAACGTTCGAATAATTTCATATTGTTATCTTGAATTTGCGTTAATGTTTCTTTATCAGATCGTTCAATTAGACGTCGAAATAAAATTAAACCATGAGCACGTATTGGTATACTTGAATCGTATAAACATGCAAAAGCATTCTGAAATGTTTCTTCACGTAAATCACGTTCTTCATTAATTTCTTCAATTAATAATTTAGTTTTTGATTTTGTTGAAACTTCTTTTACAGCTCCGAAAGTTACAAATGCCATTGATAATTCATTTGCCAATTGACTAAGTTCATTATTTGAATGATTTTCTTTAATCCATATTAGCGAAGGATAGAATGACGCTAGAATTTGTTTATTTTCAGATGATAACTTTTAAGAAGAAAATAAAACGTGAACGAATATAAAAGAAAAATACAAGTTATTTACTTGTTCATAATTTGTTATTAATAATGATGCAATAGTAAAAATAATTTGTAATGCTTCATTATCGGATGATAAATCATCATCATTATCATCATTTTCATGAGTAATTATTTTTGTAAGGAAATTTTCTTTTGCTTTTTCTTGACATGTTTTCGTTACTTTTTCAAGAATAATCTACAATAAATTAGCTGATAATAACTTTAAGCATGTATCATATCTTCTAAATGTCATTTTATACATAATTATCAACTATAAAAATGTTACATTCGATCTACGTAAATAATTAGAATTAATTGGTTAGACTGCAAACAATTTATCCTTCTACTATTACTATCAAGTCACAAACGGCTTTAGATAATTATCCAAGAGTCTATTTTTTGTGACAGTCGTCAATCGATTTTTCGATGGACTCATTTGTTCTTCTACGACAATACCAAAATCAACTTTTAAAATATTATCCTAAGCTGTTTGAAGTAGAAGACATGAATATGTTTTGGAAGTCAAAAAAAAACAACCTTATAATCTACAGTTCACATCTGTTTTATATTTGTCTTGTATAATTCTATAATTATAAATTGTTTACTATCACGTCATCTAAAATAATATCTATCATGTTCGTTTTAGCTTTTATAATCTTTTCTTCAACGACATGTATTTGTGTTCTTTCAGTAGGACACTATCATTTCTATATTTATATATACTTTTCTCAACGATCCATAATTGTCAAGGTCTCAGTAATGATAGGAAACTTGAATAATTACTTTGCCTTTATCATAATGATCAGATTTATACCAACGCGACTGATATCTAATCGTCAATGGGTGTCAGTCTTATTACATATGTTTTAGATTATTTAAGAGATAATTGATCGAGCATGTCAGATATACAAACTAGACAAGTACTGTAGAAAAATAGATAAACTTCTTACTTGAAAGTTTCTATATACAAGATTGATCTATACGCATACCTGTATAACTCTAATTGTATCATCAACATTTTTAATAAATATATCAATATGATCTGTTAAATACTCCATAATATATTTTAAAATATGCATAATTTTGATTTGTTTCATACTGGTTTGTTTTTCATTTTCTGTCCAAATAAGTACTTGACTAGATCGATTATTCGTTATTAATAATTGTAATAGATCAAGAAATATTTTCACCACTAATCCATCATTATTATCAGTAGAAAATAAAATTTTTGTTATTATTTGACAATATATTTCGAAATTATATTCAGAATTTTCATCAATAATTAAATAAAATATCGATGATTCATCCGGAAGGAATTTTAATGAAAGAAATTTAAAATCGAATAAAATTCTTTTGAAATATTCGATGTATATTTCACTTGTCATTGATGAAAATAACACTTTCATAATATTAAAAAATTTTATTTTCAATGGTGATAAAGAATTTTCTAATGCAAGATAAATATTCATTAATTCATTGAGAAAATTTTCATATAAATAAATTCGCATGTGTTCATTGGGTTGTAGAATTATTAAATTATGTAAATCATCTATAAATAATTCGCATTGTTCATTCGTACAAATTTGATTTAATAGACGATTTCGACAGGAAATCAATGGATGAAATAATATCGACAAAATTTCATGCTCCATTAATTTTTCATATCTCTTCAATAATCGACTTATTGCTATAGCTATTACAGGCATATAACGTTGATCATGAATAAGTTCAATAAATTGATATTTAATACGTTGAAAATATTCTTCAGGTTTTAATTGTTTTGGACAAGTTGAAAGAATTTTTGCGACAGATGTATAGAGTCGATCGTTGGGCGATGTTGAATCAAATATTGTTTCTAGTATTTGACGGATACCACGATTGCTTGGATGAATTAATATTGATGTCAACAGATCTCCACAGCGATTTTTAAGCCACGTTGGACTATTAATTGTTGTCGACAATAAACGATTTAATAATAGTATCTGTTGAATGAATAGATTGGAGAATGTATCTTGAAGGTAAAGTAACGTGTCTTGTAGATTTGCGATTGGATATTCTTCTGATGAGTATTTTAGATTAGGCGAATAAAGTAATTGGAGATGACTAAGAATTAATTCTAATAAATAATTTGCACAGAGACGTTGAGTTAGAACGGAATTTTTATTCATAGTTGAAATTAATTGCATTAGAAAATTTAATGTTTGATTTAAATTAGACATTCGATCATGATGTGTTAAATGACTTTTTAATTTTAATAAATGTATAGATGCTTGAGAATATTTTAGATAGTTTTCTATCGAAAGAAAAATTCCATCATCGAAATGAAGTACAAGACCAAGAAGAACAACAAATGATAATGAACGAGATAGAATAGATTCATCTTGTACACTAAACAATGGAAGATGACTCGAGACAAGATGTGCTTGCTCATGGGAAATAATTTTTTCGATAAGATGCAAATGAATTTGTAAGTAACGATAATAAATTTGTTGATCGTTGTCGAAAGGTATTGTTATACCGATAGGTGTGCTTATTTGAATAAAATGATCAATAGCATTGGAAAAAATAAAGTTAATGGTTAACAGTTGATCTTGTTCTGCATCTTCAGGTGAAACTAAAATGAAGAAAATTTTGGAAATGATCGCTTTAACTCGTAACGTAAAATTGATAAGTGAAATATATTTAATTTACTTTTTATTGTTGATATTGGTTTCATTAATTCATCTAAGAGTGATAATAATTGTCGATGCTCAGGTTCCATGTTTAAATCTAAACTGTTTGAAGAAAACAAAACTAAAATTTCGTTTTAAGTAAGATTTTTAGTTTTCAATGGCAACCAAACATATAAATACTTCATGGATTTTCAAAATAGTCCATGCAGGAGCCTATCAAATGCCGATTTTCTAGTGAAAATTAGTGACATCTCAAGTAAATTCTGCTCAAATAATAAAAGAGTATAGTTCGATGATATCATTGAGAATTCTTCATGATAAGGCACAACAATAAGGAAAATTTTATTGAACAAAAGAAGAAAAAAAAATAATATATAGATAAATAGATAGAAAAAAATTCAGTCTACAAGGGAAAATAAAAATGATTGAGAGTGTATGTATTCATATATTTACAATAAGGCACATTGGTATTTACGATGAGCAAAAATAAAAGTAATTCAGAGAAGAAGTCACCGTTTAAAGGTTCACAAAGTGAAAACACCAAGCAGTACAAAGCAATATGAGAAGAAAAAAAAGCACCAACGTGGTAAGAGTTATTTACTAGGAACCATTCGTATTATCATTGTCGCGATGAGATAAATGTCCTTGAAGTTTTTGATATTGCGTCCACTAAATAAAACAGACACTAGAAAAACCTGATCGGAACTCTCCTGTTTCTTACCATATGATTTTGGTCAGTAGCAGGATGTTGTAAATGAATTCCTTTTTTACAATATGTATTCAAAAGTGCGATACCTCGTTCTTCCATTCGACTATATTTTGAAATCCATTCATTCAATAGTAAATTATAATAACGGGGTGTTTCAAAGTATTTTAAATATTTTCGTGTTTGATTCGTTGGAAAAATACGTTCAAATGAACCACGTCGTGAGTATTCATCTTCTGATTCGATTAGAATTCGTAAATCATCTGGTGTTAAAACATCAAGAATATTTCGTCGAGATTGCTAGAAGAAAATTTAAAACAAAACAAAACAATAAAACGAAAAATCAAATTTCTGTTCGGTACTTCATCATGATAACGTTGAGCAAAATGTTGATGTTTAAGTTTCTCGTCTGTTGATAATCCTTGTGGAAGAACTCGACGATCGAATATAAGACATTTGGGTAATTTAGGTTTTCTAAAATAAGCCAAATACAAGAAAAGAATTAACTCAAGATAAACGAGTTAAGTTACCTTCGTGCTGAACCTTCATATAAAATATCTCGTCGATCCGGTATCATAAAACCGCTTAAATTAAGCAAATCAGCGATCATCGCACCTTTTACACTGATATCTAATGGTGAATTCGAATGTAAACTAATGAAAAACATTTATTCGAAAACCAAATATATATGTGCATGTTTTTTTATCTTTACCTTGGCGAAATATTTACTTCAACAATGTACGGTTTACATTGTTCATCGAGTATAACATCAAAACCGAAAAGTTCGTGAACACTAAATTTGCGTCGTACATTAGCTTTTGTTAATACATTAATATATGCATCAGCACTAAATTTAATTAAAGAAACAGTTAATATATTATTTATTTATACACTCTTTTATCTTATGTCAACAGTATATGTGCTTGTGGTTTATGTTTGGTGACAAAAAACAATCTTTATTATAATCAAATAATGATAAGGTAACAATATATAGTTCCACGGAGTACATTCTTCTATTTATATCTCAGAATGTGAGATTCGAGAAAATCTGATAATTTCACCTTGACCTAATTTCATGTCTACAAATACTTGATGATAATACAGCTACTAAAATCTAACCGAGCACGAACCATCATTAGATCATACAAACCTGATGATCGTTTTAACAATTAAATCTTTAATTTTTTCCATAATATCTGCTACATCAAGATCACGTTTTTTTAAGTAAGTCCACAATGCTTTTAAACTCCTAAAATTAATATTCATACAAAATAAATTATCAATTTATTCTCCCATGTCTAACTTACCATTTATGTCCAGTACATGCTCCTGAATCATTATTTGTTTTATATTCACTATTATAACGATTAATTGAATAATTCGTCAAGTGCATAAAACGATCACTTAATGATTTGACCGATGAAGAATATCTATTTTTTTGTTTCAAAACAAAATTTATTTTGAAAGTTTCGTTTCATTTTCGTTTATAGTACATACTTTCTCGAAGCAAATCGAGTTAAGCCTAAGGAAAAGAAAAACTATTTACAAAAACAAAATCTCAAATTAAAAAACAAATTCTAACCATCATCAAACAGATAGATTCGCAATGGATCATGGGATGTAACATAAACATAAAGTCGTAAATCAAATTTATGTCCATTAATTAAATATGGATTGGCAATATATCTATATTTAGAATTCAAATTAACCATGATAAGAATTATTTGTAAACAAAATCTATACTTTTGTACAATAACTGGACGTTTTTTTGGTACATGTTCCATTTTACTGATGACCTAAACATATTAGAGTACTTTCATTTTTTTTTCTTGTTATTTCATATAGAAAACACTTACACGAATTCCTTGTCCTCGAGCACTCGCTGGCTGAAAGAAAAATATTTCAATTTGTTTTCTTCTCCATCAATAAACAGGTTTTATTTTAAAATACAAACCGGTTTAATGATCCATTTTGATTCTTTAGTATCTGTTAATTCTTCAAAAACACGTTTAAAAAGTAAAAGGTCAGCTGGTAAAACAAAGGTTTGTGGCACAAAGTCAAATTCGCGTCTTGAATGAACAGCTTGCATATGTGAGAGGTTTCGCCATAGACGATCTTTTCGTCCAATTTGAAACGAGCCTGGAAAATGATTCACCTGAAGTACAAATAAAATCATAGAAAAAGCTTATGTTTTCAAAAAAAATAAAAAAAAAAAGTTAAAAGGATTATCAAAACATATAGGTTAAAATTTGAACTGACTCTTCTTAACGAAAAGGATCTACGCAACCATGGAAACACCGTCATTGATGTTATTGATGTTCGATCGCAAACCGCAAAATCTGTTTATCATATCTGAACTAAATTCTTTATTACATTTCTGGAAGCCTAAGAGAAAACAATTTTTTGAAGAAACGTATTTCAGAATAGAAAAACAAGAAAAGAATCTCGTTGTGGTTAGAAACAACAATCACATCGTGTTTTGTATATATGAACCCCGCAGAGATTGAAAATGACGAATTTTTATAATAATATGAAACCCTCAATAGACTAGATTAATATTGATAAATACAACCTATTCAGGCATATGTTGTTATTTTTTCGTATGATTCTCACCTTTTGATATTCACGAATAGCTTTGAAACAGATTGGTTTCATATGGCGCGACCATGTACCTAGCCAATCGTTGCCCTCTGATAAATTAGAATTTGTTTTTTCTGAAAAAAATTTAATTAAAACAAAAACGCCTACCATCACCTAAAAGAAAATAATAACAATAAGATTCATTGGCATAGATCTTGTTTTGATAAGTCTTACCGCTGATTAAACGAAAACCAGAGCGTGTTACTGCATTTTTAACAACATTGGGCGTTATTGTACTCATTTTCCATTTCAACATTTTTCGTAATGGTAACGGAAGGGGTTCAACTAAGATTGCTCATGATAAAATAAAGAGGCTTTTTGTTTTTATTATGCATATCATACTTCGTTGATTTTCTGTACAAAATCGAACCGTCGGTGGAACATTAGTAAATAAACTTGGTATAAGGCCAGATCTGACTTCTGTATTACCAACTCGACGAGCTATCGGTCAGAGAAAAAGATGTTTATTTATTATTTTGAAACGAATTAAGAATTACTTTTATCGGAGAGAAGTAAAGCTGGATCGAGTGAAAATGAAGTGTCTGTATCAACTATCGAAAAACAAAACACATAATTGAATTAGAAAATTTTGACACATACGATCACTTTCCGAACTACGAAGTGATTCTTCTTCAAGTTCAGCTTCATCTTCTTCATCTTCCATTTCAAACGGATCTTTATCCATTGCCCTATAAACGATAGACAATTAATTGGTTTTTTTTCGACTTCATGTCAATTTTTAAAAGCACGAGACAAGGACATTTCTATTCGAAAAATTCGAAAAATAACGTTATCAATTCTTACGCTTGTTGTTGTATAAAATTCATATTTTCTTCTTCACCCAACTCCTCATATATCTCATCGTTATCTTCAAAGGATTCCTTATCGATCAGGTCATCCTGTAATATCGTAGTATTTGATGTTGTTGTGGATGATGAAACAACATTTTTCTGTCTTAAAAGACTGATATCTGATAGGGTTGTTCGATTTAGATTTTCTCTCGGTGTAATTGTAGGGGTCATTTTTGATTTCATTGGAGATCTCGGCAAAGTATTTGCTCGACTTATAACACGATTTCGTTCAATAACGCGCGTTCGTATAAGATGGTCAAGTTTTAAATTAACTTGAAAGGATAATTGTTGTGGTGTTAAAGTTTTTTTATCGTTATTATTTTCGTGTGGTATATGATTTATCTCTGTTGTTGCTCTATGTTGATTACGTTTTAATTGGTCAATGAATGTTACGGTTTGTTCAAAAGTTGTCGATATTTCTGATGATCTTTTAGCTGAATTACATAAATCTTGACGACGTTGTAGAAGCTTTTGATAGGTACCAGTCAAATTTGATGAGGATACTTGATGATGATGGTGATGATGGCCTCCGGATGGAACAGGGACAGCGAACGAACGCACAAAAGACACGTCCAAGTTCATTTATTCGCCAATTGACACGTATGTAAACAGCAAGACCAATTTTAAAGTTCCCCCCAGGTTACCCCTTTTTTCTCTTTGTCTCTCTGTCTTTGTCAGGTAATCAATTCCATTTTATGTTCTCTTTTTCTCTTCGTTACCATCAAAAAATCGAGAAAGAGAAACAGTTGAAGAATGGTTTCAATTTCAGAGACAGAGAAAAAAAAATAGTCAGAGCAAAAAAACAGGGGACGATCGAGATAGGCTATTATTTGTGTTGATTGTGTTTTCTTTACATCGTATGGTAGAAATGGAATAAGTGGAACAGAGAAGGAAAAAAAGAGAGAAAGAAAAGAATTGGTTTATTTTATTGCTCATACACACTTATAAAACTCTTTTATTTAATAGTTTTTTCTTCTTCTTCTTCTTCTTTACTTTGTCCAATTATGTTGATCGATAGTATGCAACGATGGTGACAAAAGTCAATTTTTTTTTCATTTTATTTTAATGGATAAATGTAGTTTTTCTTAAAATGCGAAAGACTTGTTCACACATTTCCTTTTTTAAATTACTTCAATCATTCATCTACAGACAAACATCATTCAATGTATATATTCAAAAAGTAAATTATATATATATATATACATATTTATGTGTATTGTCGACAGAATGTCTCTTGTTTTTTCGACGGCAACGTTGTTATGTAAATATCTGTGATTTCTTCTCTTCTTTTTGACATGGTGGAGTACTTTTAAATGTTGATAGTAGGCAAACCGAGAGAAAGAGAAGGAGAGAGACAAAAAACAAGATGAATGCGACATAGTTTTTAATATGAATTAAGTGAATGATCATTATGGTAAAGCAAGAAAAGCAAAGTTTAAGTGGATTAACACGTCGATAGAAAGATTATGAAAAGAGGTTTTTATTTAATTATATGATCGATTAAGTTATGCACATGAATTATTAAAATACTGAAACAAAGAATTAAAAGACATGCATGCACGGAAGCATCATACCTTTGTTATATCTTACACATTCAGATACAGAATATCATCCGTTTCTTTTTTTTTGTCAACTGTATGATCTTTCAAAGAGGAAAATGAAAATAACTCTTTTAAATATTTGATCTGTATTCAAAATGAAATTCTAGAAGTAACGCTGATTTTTCTACGATTCTAATGAAAAATTTTTATTCTTGAAAGTCTTTATTTCTTATTCTATTTATCATAAAACTAATTTGTCGACTCCTATTTTACATACATCAACAAATTCACAATATAAGAGGTAACTTTTCATATATCGTATCTAAACTATCTACCAATCAAGGTCAACTTACCGAGTAACCTTGAATGTGTTATGATGTTAATTAATACTTTTCTTTCAAATGTTCAAAAAATAAAATCTCGAACAATTTGATCTATAAATAACCCTATGTTGGTTATGGAACACTTAACGAACGATTGATTGCTAAAAACAAAAGTACGGATGCGCTTCATTGATCTATGTTTGAATGGGCTGGCACATAACAACGATGCTTTTCAAAGAATAATATTCTTCTTAGAAGTCGTTTCTTAATTGCATGCAAACTATTTTTGAGAAATGTGTTATAGAAGATATAATATCGAAGAAAATGTTTACCAATGAATCAAATATTTCCACGTTGTTAGATGAATAAGAAATGTGAAACCATTATATAGTTCATACAATGATAATGGGAAGGTAAAATGAGCATTGACGTTTACCATCAATGTTTGTCTCGTGTAAACTCTATTATAGAGAAGAAGCTCGAAAAACTCCTAAGTAGCTCACTATTAACTAAACGATGGAAGTGGCCAAAACCTACATCCAATTTGATTGGATTAGAATCTTTTTTTTGTTCTTGCAATGATGACGAACCCGTGAAAGTTTTTATTAACAAGGAAACCATCAGTGGATGCTATTTCGAGCAAATACACACCTGACTGAAAATATTATTCAATACTGTCAAATAGTCAAAAGACTTCACATTTGAATGCGTCCTCTTTAAATACTGTAGATACAGATTTCTTCAATGAGAAGTGAATTCTTTTGTATGATAACTCTGCTTACCGTGAGTTCGTAAAAAGAATTTAGAGTCTAATTAAACTATCAACATGTAAAATACTTCCAGTTTGGAAAGTTTACACAAGGGGTCAGTAAAATTTCAAGTATAAACAATTACATTTAGACGACTATATAAGAATAGGTTCACAAAGTCTTATAATTTCTTCAACAGGTTATTGTTAGATAGTATATTCGTTGAAAATTTCACTGGTCTGGATCTAATAATTTATTTCAATGGTGCTAATTATAAACAAAAGGCAGTCCGATCGATTAGACTAAATTGAAGGCATTGAAATCTTGTTATTTTCTTAGTCACCGTGTCGATAAAATATGTTCATTAATTATATGATTACCCTATTGACTAAAGAAGTCTAATCTATTTTCTTCCAAATTGAATCTTAAGTGCAGGTACCATTAAAATTATTTCTCATGAAATCTAGCATGCTTATCAAAGAAAAAATAAAGAACATTTAGACTCGTTTACTCTAAAATAGGGTAGTAAAATTCTAAAAAAAGTGGGATTTTACAATTCGTTATACCCTACTGTATCTATTGAACTATCATCGCATTGTAAAAGAACAAGAAAACTCTGCATGAGATAGTAAAGAAATCGACGCGCTTATTGAGTTTGATACACTTGTGACTTCTTTTCTGGAACTTGCTAGAGAATACTCTTTGAAAATTAATCTATTGATGAAATCAATCAAGAGTATGCTCCTTTTTTTCTTTTCAGCAAAATAACTGTTGTCTAAATCTATATAACAGTCAATATTTTTGTCTTTCGTCTTATGCCTATTTCCGATTTTACAAAAAGAAAATAGGGATTTCCGCTTTATAAAGTATTTTTCACTGTATAAAATTTGACTATTGTTAACTTACCCGTCGTTCGATGCTGCCGATGCACTAATGGCTCTCTTTTTTATTTTATTATTAATCTCTTCTTTCTTTCTTCGTAATTCAGCATTAGCCGCTGATACACTGTTTGATCGGAAAGCAGGATTATTATTCGTTGATGATTGTTGCATTTTCACGACTGATATTGTTGAGATTCCATCATTCGCTGTTCCGTGTGATTGTTGTAGATTCGTTTCAATTTTGAGTGATTCTTTTATTATTGAATTAGGTGCAGTAAATGATAAAAGACTTTTTTGAGATAATGGCACTGTTTGTTGTTGAGATGATGGCGCTAGTAATTGTTGACGCTGTGGCTGTTGTTGTTGTTGTTGTTGTTGTTGTTGTTGTTGTTGCAATTGCAGCTGCATTTGTTGTCTTTGTAGCTGTTGCTGTTGAAGTGATTGTGGTTGTAGTTGTGCTGAATATATACGATTCCCATTTAAATTCGTATTCATACCAGTATTATTTTCAGTTATTATTGCTACTTGAACAATATTATTTGTTGGAAGACCACCGGGCTTAGCTGATCTTGCAGGAATAACCGAACGTATGTTAGATGCTGTTGGCATTGGTGGTTTTGATTCAGTTGATTTAACGAAATCTCGTCTGATCATCACCTGAAATATTATATGTACATAGCAACCGTGACAGAATGGTTTAAAATTTCTTTACTCTCGTAATAATCGCTCTTTGTTGTTCAACATTAGCAGGTGGCTTAGCTGTAATTAATGATGTTGGAATAGACAAGGGCACATGTGACATGTTTTCTAAGTTAGATGTTTCAACCGACTTAGGTGTTTCTTCAGTTTTATTGGGTGGTGCTGCCATTTGATTAGAATATCCTGATCCTTGAATCTATAATAGAAATTTATTTAAAACAGCTTTTTCTTTGGTTTCAGAATGAATAAATGAAAACCTGTAAAGATGTGGAACGTTCAATATTATTATTTGTGTTATTTTCATCTTGTTTGGTTGGTCGAAGATTTTCACTTGATTTTCGTATAATTGATCGTGTCGTTTCGTTAGCTTGAAATGTACGTTCATTGCTAATTCCATTAAAAATTGATCGTTCACTTTTGTGTTGTTGTTGATTTGCTATTCCGTCATTATTTGCTGTGTTCAATGGTTGTGGTAGTACTGTTGTTTGCTTTGAATTAAATAATTTAGCTGCTGGAATATTACGAGAATTTTTTTGAAAATTAGCCAATAAAGCTTTTTTCCAATTTTGATTATTGTTACTCGCCGTTGAATTACCACCAGTTGCAAAAGGAGGCGTATTAGGTAATTGTTCACATGCAGCCGATGGTTGACCAGGTATTGCTGAATCATCTTTAATGCCATTGGGACGTGGAAATATATTGATAGCTGAGGTATTACCTGGATTTATAGGTGTGCGCTGAAATATGACGAAATACAAGTATTATCGCACTCATATGGAAGCAAAAACAAAAAGTTCGCCTTACCCAGGTGTCCATGAGTGATATGACAATATCTGTAGCTGATGTACCTTTCTGTTTAAGAGCATCATTGTTCGTTAGATTTGTTGTCTTTAAAAGTCAATAAATAAAGTTTTGATAAAAAGACTCGTTAGTCGCATGACTTACATTTGTTTCCGATACTCTCAATGTCCCATTTGTACGTTCATCACTAACAACACGTCGTGCAATAGATGTTGCTGGAACAGCATGAGCCCATCGACGACTATCATCTTGTACAGTGGATGTAGTAGCTGTTGGCTCGGGTTCTTGTGTTCTTCCACCGGATAAAAGTGGACTTTGAGCTTTAGGATAAGTCGGTTGTCTGTCTCTATTCGCTATTATTGTTGTTGTTGAAGGTATTAGCGTTTGAATATTAGCATTGGAATTGACTATTGATGAATCACGACTTGCTGATTGTAAAGTAGTGATTGATGTTGTTGGTTGCTGATTGAAAACAACTTTAGGACGAAAAAATGGATTTGCATTGTAGGGAATTTGAAGTTTTTGCCCAACCGATGAAGTCGTTGGTTGTCTAAAAAAAAGTGAATATATATATATAACTATTTTCTGTGAATCTAAAATAAACAAAAATCTAGCTTACCCTGAACCATTCGGTGCTGGCTTATCATTATCTAAGAAATTTGAGAAGCAAACAAGAAAAGAATAGCAAACAGAGGAAAAAAATGAAATTTGAAACTCTCTTACCAGATTTTTCATTGATTTTTATTGAATGATGTGGCGGACTGGAAAATGCTTGCTGACGAGAAAGACGAACATTATGATTTGATTGTTCTATGGTTTCATGGTAATTATTAGTTACGAGTGTTGTTTTTGCTCTCGTATAAGACCCATTTGGTTGATGCTGTTGATTGGATGAATCCTGAGTTGCATAAAGAATAACACGTTTCGGTGGTTCACGTGGAACAAACACAAGGCCATTTCTGTTCATAGTGTGTTGTTTTTAGAATGAATAAAATGATTTTAAAAGAACCAAAACACAGGAAGCACCATTATAAATAGCCGGGTAACCACCGTTCAAATTTAATAACAATATCAAGGAAAATATCTATAAAGGGAACAACAGAAAAACGTTTATTTCAAACGATTTCGCACATGCGATGATCATCATCATTATTATTGATGTTGTCAAGGTATCCACGTCAATCATCGAAAGATCAAATACTAAATTAATATTATCACAGTATTGTGATTACAATGTATGATTAAGGAAATGATCAAAATTAATTTTTCTTAGTTCTCGATGTTATTTTTGAAATTTCATCTTATGTAAATTGATGAAAACTGATAAGTGGCGCCACTGTATTATAATTCTCTATAAAAAAAATATAATATTGTTTACATTGTAGTAAAATTTTTGTGCAAACAATAGCTATTGATTTTGATTAATCGAATTGATGAAATTGATTCTAAATCTGTTAATTTTGAAATCACTAGAAACTAAAATTTTAAGTATCGTCGCAAGATTTCTATGTCTATACCAGAAAAACGTTCTTTTTCACCGTTATCTGAAATTCTATCAGAAGCCAAAAACCAAATATTCATTTCTGATCCTTTTTAATCAGTTACTTCAAAGTCTAAATCAAATTATGACAGAATATATGAAAAAATAAAGTTTATCTGCTAATTTTTCAATCCACATTTCTTTACGAATCAGGCGCAGTGTCACATTACAAAATAATGATCATCACAGAAAATTCTTACATAATCTTCTTTTTCGAAAAATAAATTTTAAATTTAGAAAATGTTCCTCATATCAATACTCATCTCGAATTATCACGATTAATATGCAAACTTACTTTACATTCAACAGAAGTAACTAAAATACTTTTACGTACTATAATCGTCTCTGTTGCATTTCTAACTCAAAGTTTCTAATAAAATAATTCATATAATTTTCGCAAAGTAATTTCTATGTGCGGAGATTTTTTTTCAAATTCTAAGTAAGTACTTAAGAGACGTCGTATTGCTAAAAGAGCTCTCAGTCAAATGTACATTTAGAATTTAATGGAACAATCTCTATTGACTTAATAGAGAAATGTTGTACACATGGCAGTTTCCAATAGTAACCGAACATTGCTCTGCTAACCCTACAGAAAAATCTATGTCTCATATTTGTATATTTAGTTTTAGAATTCTGATTTTTGAAAACAACGTAGTCCATAATTGAAACGAAGAGGTTATCGATTGAAGTATGGAAGTTTTTCTTTAAGCGATTTCAAACTAATTACTGATTATAAGAGCACCGATACCTTGAAGTACCATCGTGCTTCAGATGTCAGATTTTTCTAGAAACCAAAATAGTCTGCAATCTATAATCTAACAGCTCCATCTGTAAATCGTTTTTCTCTTTCGTTGTTGTTTCACCTTGTCATATCTTTCTTGTGTTTTCTTATTAAAAATCTTTCTTTTTAAAAAACAAATCTAGATTTTGATCCAAATGCCAGATCATCGTTCATATCAAGATCCATTCTATGGATGGACCACACCGAAAGCGATATCTTTATGCCTACAAAAGCTTAAAGAATGTAGTAGTTCATTACCAGCTGAAGCAATTAAAAAGCTTATTTTAAGTAAAAAAAAGCATAAAGATCAAATTGCTCATCTACTAAACTATTATTTTGTTTTAGTGAGTGAAGCTAAAATTTTAAATGAACAAGCATCTACATCTCCGCTTGAATTTTTAACGAAACTTTCGAAAAAATATTCGATTTCTATTGAACACTTAATAGTCATTTTCAATGGTTTTGTACATGTTCTTCGTTTGGCATTAAAACCGCCTGCAGCATTTCTAAAACCAGAAGTAAGATCTATTCGATTAATTAATTGAATGAGCGATTGTTATCTTTTCTTAAATTTTTAGATATTCAAAGATGATTTACGCGATTTAAAGTACAAAAGCAAAACTTTTCTCGTCCAAATAGAAATCATTTAATTAATTTTTTTCATTTAGATTTTCCGAAGCAATCATTGAAGAATTTCATAATATACTTTTTGGTCCTAAGTATGGATAGACAATCTAAAGTAAATTTATTTTTATTAATTATCTTTGCTTGATAGACGTGATCAATTGTATAATGTTGCTCAAGAACGTGATCGTCCTCGTCTTTCATTTCTTCAAACATTTGATTGGAATCTTGATGTTACACTGACTACAGCGTATGCATTTCTATGTTGCCTTTTTCTTTTTATCTATTGCTATTTACTTTTAGATCTCTATCGCGATGCATTGAGCCTTTATTATTCTTTCAATTTCGTACAACTGACAATCGAAATTTAACATTTGAAGTAAATCATATTGAATATTGAATATTTTTCGATCGAACATTTTCTATTTTGAGGTTCCAATAAAAAAATTCAATGAACTACGTTATAATACAGCTTTACTATTGAAGGAGATGGAAGAAGTTGATGGCAAACAAGCATTGAAACTACTTGAAACATAGAAACAATGGCTCTTCAATAGTATTTATTTGTCACTTGAATAATTACATACCAATCATTTCCTCTTTGCATTTTTCTGTTTTCTTTCTTTCAAAATATGATTGTCGTGATTTTCTTTTTTTGCTATTTGATGAACACAACAAAAGAACGAGAATAAGATGGAAATCAGTTGATACAATTGTTGATTAAACTCTAGAGCGTGCAATTTATTCCCTAAAGCACTAATACTATAATGACCTTTATATTTCGTTTTTCTCTTTGACTTATGTTAAAATAAAGTATTGTCTAATCGTTGAAGCGATCGATGATGTACGCATTTTCGATTAGTAATCGAAGAAAAATGTTGATGCGATATGTCACTAGAGATTTTGATCGTTAAAGATGAACTTAATAGATGTAATGTATGCATTAATGGAAGGGAAAGAAGAAAGAAAGAGAGAGAGGGGAAAATGCTTGTTTAACTCAATCTCGTTCCACCCCCGTGGCATTGTTGTTGTAACTTGATCAACGGATGACGAAGGAAGAACATGCACGAAACGCATTAGCAATCAATTTTCGGGATGGTGCTTGTCTTGACTCTCACAACAGGCAGTGCAGTTACTGTTTTGTCGTTGTATAACAAGAATAAATGAACCAGACATTCATCTGTTTATCACCTTAGAATATTACAATTTTTTTCTTCTTCATTTTCCTATGTTCTTCATCTGAAAAATGTTTAATAAAGCGATGGCACATGCCTTTACATTCACAGAAACGTAATGTCAACAACACACTCTTATCTTAATGACAAATGAGATAAGTAGAAAAAGAAGCGTGAATATTTGGCACTTGACAGTAGTTCTTGCCGGTGAAATCGAACGCAGATGTTGAGCATAGAAATTTTTATATACAGATGATGTAAAACAATGTCTTAGATCTTCGTCGTTAAGTTCTGAGTTAGCACGATCGAGTGTGGATTTTGATTTTGATTTTGACTTTGATTGTTCACATATACGTATTGTATCGGGATCATGATGAAGACATAAGTGTAAAATTAATATATATTTACAATTGTCCGATTCTTGTTCATTATCAAACGATGGGTGATGTCGTTGGCGAAAGAAACACGTTAGTACATAATTCTTACACGAATATTCATCAATCGATTTAGCAATAGCTAATGCTCGATCATATGATTTGGAAGATGATAAAATAGGTTGAGAAAAAAATATAAGACAAATAGAACATAATCGAATAAGATTATTATTTATGTAACCAGTAAACGTTGAATAAGACGGTAATAATACAGGTAAATGAAATCGTATATAAACCATGCTTTTAGCTGAATGATCTAATGAAAACAAAACAAAAAAACGTTGTCTCATTTTATGTTTAATTGTAATGTTCAATGATAATCGTAATAATAATAAATGAAATAGATATCATTTGTTTTACGATTACTTTTTATGCTGTGGTTGGCTAAGTTTTTTAATCATTTTCTAATGTACGCATAAGTATTCAAGAGTGTTGTATACTAATGAAATATCTTTTTTTCTTCTGTGTTACGACATACCTAGACAGTCACATGGGAGACGATACAAGTGTGAGATTTCACTTTTTACTACTTACACTTTTTTTACCGTCTATATAATTTGACAGGTGATCTAGGCATGTGTGAGTCGGACACCACATTCTTTCATACGTACATAGCTATATGCTATCATCAGTCGGTTATTGTTCTCTTATCTGGTAGACATTCAAATTTAGATCGGTAAGCGTCAAAGTTTACAGCGATGATAGATGGCTCATTCATAGACGGACACCGATAGTTTATTTGAATAACACAATAAAGGAGATAGTAACACGAGAGAGAGAGAGAGAGAAAAACTGAGAACCTCGTTGTCTTTACCACGTTGATGTGCTGCTACTACTACTACTATATCGTATGAGAGGAGGAGAAGAAAAAAAAGTATTGAACATGAACGAAGACCGGAAGACATTCACACATAGAAAGCAAAAAAAAGAGAAAAAAAGAGAAAGAAAGGGATAAAGAGAGTCGTTGCTCTAACGTCGATGTGGTCGTACAGTGATAATGGACAAGCATCGAGTTGATGAATGAATTAACGCGTTTTCTCTACAACCGAAAGAACCAGTCGTCGTTCCTAATTTCCTGTTTCCGCCTAAACAACCGCGTCTTCTTACTTTAAATACAAATATATATATCTAAGTAATATACATATTTCAATATTGGAACATAAATATACATGATTTATTCGAGTATTAGCAAAACATCTTCAATATTAATTAACTAGCATTCTATGTAAAAATCAATTAATCTGAAATTCTTATACAATCATCAATTCAATTATAATAAGATTGATCAAATGCTTTATGTCATCATATTATGGGTGTTGTCAGGATTAATCCGACATTCTTTAAAGCATGTGACAGATTGAAAATTATTTTTTTTCCTGCTATTCGCCGGAGACAGAGGCAAGAAACTAATGAAATTTAATATCATAGAATAGTATTTGTCCGCATTATTGGCAAATGTTCATGTTCGTCTAGAAACCTGTTGAGTGATAGTGTGTCATGGAAAATGTCTTAACGAGATCAATAAATATAAGATTATACATCCAAGTTGTTAAAATGTAATCAGAACAAAAAAAAAACATAAAGGAAACTGTACAAGCCAAACATCTGTTCATATTGATTATTGCCAAGAATATAGTTTGCTTAATAAAACTCTATGTTTAAAACAAAATACGGATATTTTTGTCGTTGTCCGACAACAAAATGGTCATTCTTAAAATTTATTGTTGAAACATAAATCATAGAAAAATAACAAAAAAAACTATCTACAGTTTTTTTTTTATAGATATTCATTCTTCACTTCTCATGAATACTTTTGGTTTAGAAAATATTTTAATTGCTTCGTCTGCTTCAATAATTTTCTTTTCAAGTTCTTCTTTGGCTCGTCGAAGTGTCAATGAATCATTGCGTATAGGTAAGTGGCTCATCTTCTTTTCGAATTCAGCACGAGCTAACAAAAAAAAGCAAAGTAAATAAAGAATAAGTCGATTCATATTTATTTTTTTATTTTTTTATTTATTTATTACTTAGTTCAAGTTGTCGTAATGTTGACAAACGTTTCTCTTCATCAATTCTGACGTGACCAATAGGACAATCTGGATCGGGTGCATTGGCACGTTCATTATATAGTTCTTGTGTTCGTTGCTCTTTTATTTTTTCGATACTAAAATTTAAAAAAAGGAAATCGATTATATCAAAAGTAATTCATTTCTCCAATCCGACTAGAAACTTACTAATCAGGCACGCGTCCTTTTTGTTTTTCATGATATTCTTTCATTTTTTGTTCATTTTTCGTTCGTACTTGTTCGACTAGTTCTTCACTCATTGGTTTACGTACTTTAGGAATACTCTTTACCCATTGTGAATTAATTTTAACATAATCAAGTTTTGTGTTATTATCAATCTGTGATCGAGTCTATGAAAAACAAAATAATATAGACGGCGATTGAGTTTTAATCGTACTAAATCAACTGATGAAGACATTGAAGCTCGACGAGAGCCAGCTGCTGATTGAGATCGAACGTATTCTGGTCCTGTATTTGCATGTGCATGAAGAAAATTAGGTCGAGCTGATTGAGGTCGAGCTGATGAACGATGCGTTTCCTAAGAAAAACAAAATGCCGATACCTTTTAGTTATCAAATAAAATAGGACGATTTAAAGAGAAAGATCAAATCTATAATTGTTGTAAACGAAACCAAGATTGAACTAACGTGTCATCAATGCAAATGTCAGGATTAATATTTAGGCTATTGTCGAGTCAAATTGTGTTAAGCTTGTCACTTATATTTTCACGAAATAGTGTAAATAATTACGTCATTTATTTTCACCCCTCAATACTTTTGAACAAAATCTCAACATTCAAATACTATGAGGCATTTTTAGTGTGACGAAAAAACGAAACATTTCATATTACTTCATCTAATCTTTGTTTTACTTTCGATTGTACATTATCGTATTGTTTCGAATGCCAAAGTGCTTTAACAGGTATTGGCTTATTTTGTTCTTTAGAAAATTGTCTTTCTCGTGATTCTCGCATAACATGTCGAATTCGTTTCATATTTTCATTGAAATGATTTTTAGGCGGTTCTATATATACAAATTTATCATATGTGTACTTTCTTTTGAATAAAAAAGAAAGTGAAGATTTATTGACTCTACTTGCTGCGCTTCCTTGGCTTGATAGAAGACTCGTTCCTTGAATTTCAAATAGAAATGGAACACCCGTACCATGTGTTCCTCGTTTATAAATTGCTTTTGCATCGGAACCATGAACTCGAATAATACCTTGCGCACTAAAAAAGAACGAATTCTCTCGTTTTATATACATTTATTTGGTAATTTAAAGTGAAATATCTACCTAGCTGGACGATCATCGTTTTCATAGCCTGGTGTTGCTGGAATAGGTCCTGTTAAAAGAGTTCGTCCTATAAAAAAGAAGAACCACCAATGGGAAAATGATGCCAAAGTTTTTAAAAAATTTATTTTATATACCTTCTGGATTATTTCTTCGGCTGGCAGATTTTGGTGGCCGATCATAGTTATAATCTGCTGGATTTGACCATTGTTGTGTTTGTTGAGATGCAAGCATCGCCTAAGAAACTTTATGAAAGATTTTAATAAACTTATTCTCTAAGCCGTTGAATAGCCATGAAGGATGTCATTACTATGGATTTAGATCTATAATTATTTAATGATGATCTATAATAAAGAAAATCAAAAGTTATTAAATTAGGATTCATACTTTGAAATTTGTTTGATGAAGATTAATTTTTATATTTACATAAAAATATAGTTTTCGAATAGATGTCAGCATGTAGTTCTCTTTTCTTAGTGAACTATCATCGATCAATAACAATTCACAGAACGTTAATATCTCTTTTTTTTCATAACTTTATTAGCATCTGCTGATCGATTATCTGAAACGACGAAAAATCCAATATATTCAAATAAAATCTCCATAGTTAATAATAATTCTCGTTATTCAGTCGACGCTCCAAAATGAATATTTAATATTATGCATTCGAAGAATTTATTTTCTCTATAGATTGAACGATGTTAGTCCTCACCAAGGTGCTCATTCATAGTTAGTATGGTGCCATACACAACAACATTATCATTTTGAATGAATTTATTGGTGATACAAAAATTTTAAGCTTTAAAATCAAGGGGGAAACGGCGGATTGCGGATTTTCGGATTTCTTTTGAATTTCTGAATTCTTTCGGATTGCTCATGGATTGGCAATCCCGAAAATCCGCCATTTCGTCCTTGGAAATATGAGTATTTTTGCAATCGCATTATCTTCAGAAGAAAACATCCGCTTGAGCTGAAACTTTTATGATATTCTAAGGACCACGAGGCCTACATATTATAAAAATTTCAGCTAGAAATTCCTTTATTTACAAGAGGAGATTGCTGGTAAATTTGGGATTTTTTCCGGATTGCTCATGGATTGGGAATCCCGAAAATTCGCCGTTTCCCCCTTGTTTAAAATTATGTATTATCTTTATTCGATTTGATTATTCAACATGTATGGTAAGATAGATGATGTTATGGTAATAGTTCAACGCTTTTCGTTGAAGATCATCGTGTGTTGGTGTATATGTGTATAACGATATAAAGCAAGTATTATGTCGCAATGAAAGATCAATAATAGAAATTGATTTCATTGCTTTTTCTTTTGAACGAAAAAGAAAACTATCGTTTAAATAAAACGTAACTTTAACGTTGAAAGTTATACTTATTAGAGAAGGTGTTATATGCCTTCCATAAATTGTGTGAACATATTCATTAGATTTATCATTTTTAACGTGATGCATTCGACGTATCATTAAAAAAAACGTCCTCATTGTTTGATTTTTCTTATTTTCTCTTAATAGATTGCCATTAAAGCTAAATAGGGAAGAATTGACATTATCTTCTGCTGCTTCTTTACTATTTAATGCTCTTTCAATAGAAAATTGTTAACCTGCTGATGCCTTTTGTAATTTAAGTATAGCTAAAGAAAAAAAAATATCATCTCATGCCATATTGAAGTGCAAATTCTCACGTTCTCTTATTGTGTTGTTGATAGAAATGATTGAAGTAAAAAATTGTCGTTTTAATAAGTGACTTTTTTTATTGAGATGTTTGTTTTTAAATATGTGAGAGTAAATTCTTTTCAAATGATAAGACAAATATGTTATTTTATTTTTCGGAACATTCCCCTTGTCTAGATTAATCATAGTTTATTAAATAAACAAAAAAATTGATTTATCTATTTCTCTATTAGCACATTAATAGCAATAATAAAAAAGGCCAGGGAAATAATACAAAAAGAGTTCCCTTTTCTTTTTCTTTCCTCCATTTTTCCTCGTGCTTTTATTACAAGTCTATGAGAGTATCTATACATGTTTTTTTACTCTTTACAGCTTACTGTATATACAACAGATAAATAGATATGCATACATTTTGATTTGAATATGTAGGCGACGAATTACATATTTTTCTCTTTGATTACTTCAAGAATTTAAGTAAAAAAACATGCACCCGAGTGCTTTACATCATATGAAAAGAAGGAAAAACTTCTTATCTCAACTCTCTTTTTTTTTATACTCCTACTTATGATATTCATGTTTTTCGTCTATTTATTTGCGTTTTCATCGAATGTAATATACCACCTTTATGTACAAAAAAATGTTTTACTAGCGGACCATGTCGTTTTAGATCACGTAGTAGTATTGATAGAGAGTAAGCATTACTATTGACAAGAGCACATTAATATCTTGTTTGACGTACAAATAAAATAATCTAGTGGGAAATAGTACATGTTCTTCTTCCTAGTGAAGACGAGAGATAAAGAGTCAAATTAGCTGTATCCATATACATATTTGTGTTTTTCTTCCTTTCAGATATATATATATGTATATGTATGTTGAATAAATATGAATGATATCGAACACACAAATAGACAAATTCATAATACTGGTAATTTCATGGAAGCAACTAATGAAACAAGGTAATCTAGCAAGGTCTTTTTTAGTTTCAAGAAAAACTATTCTGTAAGATCGGGTTCTTTTCTTTTTCATGACATTTGCATTTGATTTATATAATTGTTTCAGCTGATATTTAAATACGCTCAATGAATTGTCTAAGTAATCATCTAATTGCTTATGTGATAAGAAGCAGAATGACCAAGTTTTCTTTAGATATTTTAATTAAAGGATGGTCTCATTTTATTGATGAGTTATTTTGTTACACTGGGAAAAATTTTCCATTAACACCTACTCGGACAGTTTCAAAAGCAAAGATTTCAATTACTAAATAAATCCTTTTTCTTAAATTGACAAACGTATTTTACCCCGTATAATTGTTTTTTTTATTGTGTTTTCATAAAAAATTAATCATTACAAATTTGAACAGAAACACAATCATTCATAATTCTTAAAATAATACAAATAGTACTTAAATGATTCAATTCTTATCATAAAACTCTTCTGTTCTTAAGTGTGTTAGCTTGTAAATATGCCAAAAAACCTTTAAAAAGGTCAATATATTATTGGAGCATAAACAAATCTGTCCTTGATCGCTTCCTACTCTATGACATGAATAAGAATAGTTTTTCTCTTGTCAAAAAAAACAAGAACTTCGTACATTTAATGTTCAATTCGAAAACATTACATTATATCCTTCTCGAACTTCTCTCTTAATATTTATAAATGCAATCATTGAGAACATTCAATAGATTTCGACATGACCTAAACCATAATAAAATTAATATAACGTTTAAGTTATTCTAATCTATTTTTTAAAAGCATGTTTTTACACACTCTTGACCATCAGCGACTAAAATTGGTTCTGTTGTTGTTGCTTCAAGTTCTATTTGTCTCTCCTTGCTTTGCTTTCTTCTATTTATCGTAGTCGATTTTTAACATTGACTGTCTGTGGGCCTGTATTTTTTTTCACGTTTTTCGATGCAAGGCTTTCGTAAAAGTAAATCAGTAGTAAGAGAAAAAACAGAAAAAAAAGACATTGAGTTTGCAAAAAGAGAAAAAAAGAGAAAAATGCAATTTTCATTCCAATAAAATCCTGCGCACGATATATATATTCATAATTATCAGAATATAAAACTGAAATTTGATCATAAAAGTTCATAAAGAAACAAAATATATGTCTAACAGACGCTTCTCAACAGGCACATTGGTGTACAGGTACGTCGAAAATCAATTGAATCTTTCCGTTCCGCCTTATTTATTACATCCTACAATTGGAAAGCGAGAAAAAAATACAGAGTGGCTCCTGGAGATCGTGCATAGACTTGTCAATATAGATTTCTAATAAATGAATAAAAAATAGAGCGCGTGGATATCTTTAATGAGGTCATGAGTCGATTTTTGTGTGCATCTAGGCAAAGGTAGACACGATATGATGATATTAATAATTTGTTTATTTCATCTAGACGATTCCAACGACAATTAACAAATATTAATGCAGAAACACATACTCATACAACCGGTGGTAATCAGTCGACGTCGAGCGATACTCAAAATACAGGATTATCAACTAGTAAACATAGTACAATAGCTGCTCTGACACTATCAACAGCTCCGAAACCTAGTATACTTGTAGCAACACCTGGTGCTGGAAATTCTAATTCATTGCCTGGTCATCAATCGGGTCGAACAAAACACAGCGGTCAATTATTAGATCAACAAGCATTAAACTTATCAGATAGTGTAAAGAGACAGATAGATTCTATTTCACCAAACATCTTATCGTGTCGTTTTCTCTATTTTGTTTTTAGTTCAATACTAGTAGTAATGTAGCTGATCGTAATGCAAATAGTTCGCCACCATCATCCACTTTGTCCCGCAAAAAGAATCTATCAACATCTGATCTTGATCCATTCGAACGTAAAAAACAAGCAGCACTAACAAAAGTTGAAACAAAATTAGATAAAGCGCAACGTCTGCATCAAAAAGCTCAACAAAGTGTTGAACAAGAAATATCTGATTTTCTTCGTGCTACAACAATACCGAATACAAATAATGAAGCAACTTCTTGTCGTACAGCCAATGCTACATTCGATAAACGTATTCGAACGTTACAAGATACAAAAAAAGAACTAGAAAAAAAAATTGCTAATTATCAATCAGATATTTTACGCATTCAAGCGGGTGAAATACCATATAATTACGCGTCGTCAAAAGATATACTAAGTAATATCAAAAGTACAGCAGTTAAAGTTGCTAGTGGAAGTCTAAAAATTCGATCACCACATAATGCTGATCAAACATCAACTATTTCAACATCAAGTGCAAATGAACAAGTACCTAGTTTTTATCATCCAGAATCGGATTACCATAATCCAAACATATCAATAACATTACTAACACCATCTCCACAACCAGCAACACTGCCATCAGCCACTACAAGTGGATCAACGAATAATAATCAAAATTTATCAGTACAAAATCAATTCAGCGGTACATTTGAACCTTCGCATTCGTCTGTATCCAGTTCGGTATCAAATGAAATTGGAAATTCTCAATTTTATATTGATGTAAATTGTAAGTTAACAGAATGCATTTATGTACGGATAGATAGAATGTAATAATGCGCTCTGTTAAAAACAAATTTCTATGAGATTTATCTGCGGAATGTATTTATTATTAAAAACATTTCTCTATAAATTATTAATCATGAATGCAATAGCTTCGGATTTAATGATAATTTAAAGAAAAAAAGATTTACCATGAATAATTTTAAGAGATTTATTTCCGCCGAGGCTATAAATTTATGCAGCTCATGAACTTGATTCGTTCAGATGTAATAGCTTTTGTACTAGGAATAAAATTATTGATCAATTCGTACGAGTAAAACCCCGAAAGAATAATTAGATTTCTTTTATTTAACAATATATATATATACTTTTTATTTATTCCACTTGACCATCTACGAAACAAAACGTTTTAATCCACTCGTTTATGTTTTCATAACGTACACGTTTTAAATGCTTTTTTATCCGACGAAAGCTCTTAATTTCATGTGCTTCATTCGACATTGGCAATTTTAGAAGGTTGCTAAATTCGTTGCAGACATATTTTAAGTGTATTTTGATAGACACATCGATAAGGTAGCTGTCATTTGAAGTTAGTCAATAGCTCTTTTGATGATGTACTTATTCATATCGTGTGTAGTATTATCTAAATTTCAACGAATTCGACAATGCGAGTGTTGATAGTAAAGATTTGTATTTATGACATTGATGAATGTCAACAACAAGCTACTTTCCAATAACATCTGTCATAGTTCTAACATATACTCCACATCGATAACATTTCACTCAGAGACTCATATTGGCAAAGAGCAGAAATTTTTACCTATAGTTAAACTAACGTTTTCATTTCAGTTCAATCTAATTTACGTAGATAAAACTGAAATATAGATTTTCAATTTCGCTTCGGGAAATTCAGACAATAACTTAGTTTTATGTGTTACTCGATATGAAATTCTTTGGTGAAAATACGATCTAAAAGAATTATTGGTATAACGGAGAAATATAGCCTGCTAACAGTTCGTGACGGATAGTCCCTAAAGACAATCATAGAGCGTGCTAGACTTTGTTAATATCCGATCAAAAACTGGTTACCACTGAAAACTAATTAAAATGTGAATTGATATTGCATTGGACTTCTAGAAATCTCTTTCAAAACAAAATAGAATTGAACAATTTTTGTGTATCATGTTTCAAATTTTAATTCCATAGAAATTACACTTAGAACTTCTATTTTAATCCTCACATTTTTTTCTTCTCATTGTTAGATGACCATGTTCATGACAGTGACAAATCAAACCGAAAACATGATACAAACATTCCAGGTAAGACGATTTAAAGATAAAAGTCTACGTGTATAGCATGGTGTATATACCTCAGCTAAAGAGAAATGTAAAGAAATAAATTAAATAATATAGCTAGCTCCTTAGGCCGACAATTGCCTACGATTCATCTAACTTCAAGCATTTGTAAGTAATTAATAATGACTAAATGCTGAAATACAAAAAGAAAATGCTTTTGAATGAGAGATATGTACAAACTTTTAATTGATATTTTTTTTTTCTACTTTTAAGTTTGTTTATTTTAGTCGATGGATCAACTCTACATGACAATGATAAATCCCCTACAAGCAAACGACGTTTTACGTAAAGAATTTTTTTCTTCTTTGAATACTCTTTCTGATATTTATTGCTTTTTATTATTATTATAGCGATGACTCAACCGTTGAAAATAATGATCGAATATCAGATCATTCTGTCGACGATCGTTGTACTAGTACTACATCAAAACGAAATACACCAGTGAATAAGAATTATTTCTCTTGGAAAGAAAATTCTAATAGAATACTTCTGTTTTCATTTTCTTAGACAACAACAACTGTGGAATGCCAACAGTTAAATACTAAACTTGATTCAATGCAAAAACTCATTGAACGATATGAATCAAAACTGAACGAAATGCAAAAACAAATTGATTCATTAGTATCATCAAATGAAGCTCAAGGTGAACAAAACGAACGCTTAAACAATGACCTGACAGATTTAACTGATTTACATCAAATTGAAATGTCATCAATGAAAACAGATTTGAAAAATTTAGAAGATCGACTATTATATAAATTTAATGATTACTGGAATGAATTACTTGACAAATTAGATAAACTTGATACAAGGGTTAGTTGTTGTTGCTTTTTTCTTCAATTAATTAACAGTGCGAAAATCTATTCATTGTAAACGAGATTTAACACACATAGTGTTAAAAATACCTTTTTGATGATGAGTAAAAGTCAGTATACGAATAGTATTTCTTTTTCACAATTACTGTTTGCCATAAAGATCTTTGATCTGGCAAATACATATAAAAAATTTATAATCCTAGAATATCGTCCAATTAAGATTACACCTAGAATTCGTGTTTATCTCATTTCATATCTATGTATTATAATACAATTAACTTCTACTAATCCTTGATAGAAGTTTGTTCTGGAATTCTTTAGGTTTTTCTTTTTTTTTTCAATGTTTTATTTTTCATCAACAACTAGAAACACTAAATATTTATTCTCGACACATGTTTATTGGCATTGATTAGATATCGAGATGACTGATTAAATATTATTTTTTAATCATAATCCTCATAGAAATTATCTTAGTAAGTCTACCTCTAACTTGTTATAAAAAGAAAACAGCATAGTCTACAGTAAGGAACAAAAAACTTGATGATACGACACAGAAACAAGAAAAAAAAATACCATGTTCGAATCAGATATATAGATATGAATAATGATTCGATTCGATAGATGACGATCATAGTTGGATTCTTTGACAAATATCATCGATCAATTTTTGTTGTACTCTATCCACATTTATCAAAACAGAAAAGTATTCAGATGTAATATACCTGTAACAGTGTAAATCTATACTCCTATGATATTTAATTGTGGTCATCTGCCAATACTCGTCTAGCAATATATGTTTGTTTATTTATGTTTCTAATAATAGAATGATATTTAATGTATCCAACGCATAGCTTAAGATTGTTAGTCGTTTTGTTCTCAGCAGGATATTGTGCTGTAAAAATGATATGTCCTTTTAGAATAAATCTGTCTAATTATTTTTGTATAAGATTATTTTTGATTGACTTTCTCATGTTGTTTAGACTGCAAAAGTCGAACAGATCCAAACACATTCACTTGAAACAGAAGAAAATACACATAGAATTATAAGTAAACTTGTCAATATTGTATTGACAGTGTTTGCTATTATTCTCCTGTTGTTATCAACAATAAAAAATCTTGTTCAATCGCGGTAAATTTATATTTAATTAAAATTTTAAATATTCAAAATTTTTTATTCATAGTGTCCATGCCATGACTTTGTTGATTCTCGTCATTGCTTGGATAACATTTCATTATTTGCCGCCAAATTATTTCCAAACATCTTTTTTAAAAAGTACATTGATCTTTGAATTTATGATTTTTGTATTAAATACATTTTTATTTTTATTTTAGACTTTCCAAATTCGTTCAAACGAGCGTCATGAAAAATAACTCCGAGTGATACAAAACGTTTTTTTTTTTGTTCTTGTTCTTTTTTTGCAATCTTTATAATTGAGCTTTGTTTTCTTCTTGTGTACGTATGCGAAAAGGCCTGCTGGTTCGGCTCTTACACTATTCGTGTTAGTTTTAGGTTTATTCTTCATTCTTCTAACGATAAAATTTTCTTATCAGCATAATATTTTCTTTATTTAAGCTGTAATTGTATGTTCATTATTTTTCATTGTACATTTTCTTAAGATCTAGTCGTTTTTTTTTCGTTCTTCAATGCATTTATTATATATATTCGAATCTACATCAAAAATAGGCTCAACATTGCATAAGAATATTTGTGTTAATATATCCAAACATAATACAATTACTACTTTGCCTTTCCTTTGTTTTTGTGTCGTTTATTTTCAAATAATCTTATACCAACCAACTGGATAAATTTCTTTTGTTTAATTTTTTTTAATAATCAACTCTATGTCGCTATAAGTCGGTATTCGCAATGTTCTCTTTTGCTTATTGGTTGCTTCTACCTAAGAATAGTAATCATAAGGCAACAGAAAGAAAGAAAAAAGGAAAAACGAAGTCGTAGACGACAGTTGACTAACCATGGGTTATTATTAACGCAGGAAGAGAGAAAAGAAGTTGCTGTTCAGAAATAAACATTGTTATTGTTGTTAGCTGTCGTCGAGATTATTTTTCTATACTATTGCAAAGGAGGGTATCGAACACATCAGACAGGTTAAGTGTGACAATTAGGACATATACACTCCTCTTTTCTTCGCACACTCGATTTCGTGCTATACACATATATATGTATATATATATATATAACAACATGTTCACATGTCTGATGATACCGCCTTTGCTTTCTGTTGTGTTTCATTCATGGAGAAAGAGAGCTATTAGTTACGCGATTCTTTGCATAACGGAACATAAGACGAAGAAACATTGGAGCTATATATACAAGGTTGTTCTAAGACATTTCATTTTGATTGAGTCTCAATTAAAGAAGAAAAAATTACTTTTTTGTTTTTTTTAGATCATAGTAACTGATTGTTAACGTCATATATTTATTTATTCCTACGAAGTATTGCAATGGTATCCAGTCTACTTGCTCGCTCTATCATGTAAGAATATAAACACTATATATATATTTATAGAGTTCATATTAGCAATTTTTACATAATCTTAGTGTAACAATCGGTACACTTTATCCTGGATATCGATCATATAAATCGCTCATTACTTCAGATTTACGTGAAGTGGTATGAATTGCACATACGAATTTTAATCGTGCCCAAAAAAAAACAGCTTCTTAATTTAATTTGCTAGGTTCATTGGCTTCGATATTGGATTCTTTTTTCAATATTTATTGCATGTGAAACGGTAACCGATGTCTTTCTATCATGGTATAATACAAAATAAATAAATAATAGAATGTTATTTTCTATTGATTTTATTTCTTAGGTTTCCATTTTATTATTGGATTAAAATTGCTCTTGTACTTTGGATGAGTTCTCCAGCGGGTACAACACTTTTATATAAACGTTTTGTACAACCGGTGCTTAAAGAACGTGAACAAGTATGTTCGATATTTTTTCTTGAATGTCACGTCATTATATTTTGACAATTGTAGGAAATCGATGAATTACTCGAACAAACGAAACAAAAAGGCTATTCAACATTACTCGATCTAACTAATAAAGGTGTTCGTTATGCATCAAACATATTTTTAAATACTGCTGTATTAGTAAGAATTTTTGGACTCGTGAAAAATGATTGTACTTTTAAAATTATGAATAATAGGGTCAAGCATATTTAGGGGAACATTTAAAACGTTCCTTAAGTGCAAGTGATATAAATAGTGGACAAGCAAAGAACTTTTTCAATCCATCTGATCCATTATTAGAAGAAGACGAAGACGAGCAAGGTTTGCTATTGATTTTGATAGCTTTGAGCTTCTATGTCTATTTTCTCTAATAGAAGTCCAGCCAAAAGTGAACAAACGTTCAAAAGAAAGTCAAAATCATTTATCAAAAGGCACCAATGGTGCTAATCGACGACTACGCTCAAGTATGTTTAGTTAGCGTTATGAATCTTTTACAGGCAGCTGTTTTTTTTTCTTTCAACCTTGACGAAGCCTAGATTAGTTGTATAGATTCGTTTCTGTCTATCGTCTTAAGAACTGAATTAACCAAATATAATTATCACAGTATATAAGTCAATGCATACACTATGTCTCAGTTATAAACTTGAACTAGAGTCAATATTTCAAGGTTTTCCTCGTTTATCAAAAAAAAAAATAACTGAATTCAAAATGTTCTTTGTAGGAAAAGATCATCTAACTGTTTTGAATTAGTATCAATTTATTTATTTCGTTTATAAAATCAACTTCCTAACGTTTGAATGAAGTAACTATTCTTTTTTCTGAAATTTTTCAATCCCTGACGTTACGAGTTTGTTATTTTAATACAGTAGCTGAAAAACGAAAAAAAACTACTTCAAATAAACTTGAAAATGAATGGAAAACGTCATTCAAACAGCATGAAACTCGACACGCCTGAGGTGGCATAAGCATCACAAAAAAAAACAATATCATTATCAACACATGTCTTGATCAAGGACAGTTCGGTGATAAGTATTTAGATAAGAACTATGACGAGATCGAAGCTCTTATACTAATTTATATACAGATGCATTCTATTGTCTATAATAGCTGCAAGATGTTATAGTAATTCTACGTTATTCTTAAAACATCTATAACCACTCGGTGTTTTTCATTCGTTAAAGCATGGCTTTCAATATTGTGTATTAACATTAATTTCAATTGATTATCTCTAATATAAGATATTATTTAATTAATCAAGATTTAGTTGCTAGTCTGTAACTCAAAGCTGTTAACTAACAGATGATGATAACATAGATTGAGAAATGAGACTAATTTGTTGTAGTTTTTCGAATGAATAGTTGTCTAATATAATTATTTTTATTCTTGATAAAACCTTCAATTTTTTAAGTGATGACAGGTTAATTGTTTTTTCTTTCTTACTGACAGAAATAAGAAGTAATAGAAAAGCAAACAAAAAAAAAGATAGGAAACTTCAATAATTATATAATTATAATAAAATTCCACTTTAGACCAACAAGCAAAATCTAATAATTCATTCGATGATCAAATAGGTGAATTCGAAATGCCAACAAGTAGAACTCGTAAACAACAAAAATCTACAGTGAACAAAACAAGTCCTACAATTTATTCTTCAAATGAAGTAAATATTTTACTTTTCTTTGACTAATTCTCTTACTAATGTATTGTTCTTGTTTCTATGAATTAGAACGGTAAGGTAATTACAAATAAATAATAATAAATTATATATAATCTATTCGTAACTTGTCCTATTGTGTGAAACAGTTCTCCTCTGATGCCTAAACAATATTAAAAGAAAATCATTTGTTTACCATCGAATTGTTTGGTTCACTTTTTTTTCTCCTTTTAGAGTTCTCATCTTGGAACGATCTCAAAACGACAAATGATAAAAACGACAGTGACAACAGCTAGAGCTCCTATTGTTAAATCGAAAGCAATCATTGAACAAGAAACAAATGAAATAGATGATGAAAATGTCCAAAGCACTCTATAATTTTCTTTTGTATTTATTTATTTATTCATCATTTATGCATCGCCGTTTTTCTTGTTTCTGTTTGTTTATCTCTTCTTTTTAAAAGTTATGCATATTATCGATTCAGAAGTTACAATTTGTAAATTTTACTAGAGAATAAACTCCATCTTCTTCTTCTGTTCGTTTTATTTGATTGAACAAGAAAAACAATACATACATATATTTACTCGTTGGTGCTGGTTTCTTCTCCTTTTTTCTCGACGGTCTAAAAGATATTTTCTGTAAAAATTTGTAATTTTTTTTTGTACCTCACAAAATGGTGATTTTTAAAAGACTGAAAAAAATATATATGTTCACGATTGTTGCAGATTACTCTCATTTTATTAATTGATTAATGCAAACGGAAAATAAAAAAAATAATTTGGTAGATACCGATATTGGTGGAACAACAAATCGTCGGTCAAATATTGAATTAATTAATCAGACAACAAATAATCATATCGTCGATAGATATATATGTGGAACAAGAGTGGTACGTGGTCCTGATTGGAAATATGGAAAGCAAGACGGTGGAGAAGGACATTGCGGAACGGTAAAATCATTTGAAAATGAAGAAAACAATGAACAACAAGAAGTGACTGTTGTTTGGGATCATGGTGAAGTTGGTAGGCATTATCGATGTCGAACACATTTCGATTTAAGAGTATTAGATAATAGTGCAACGGGTAACACTTGTTCCATGTAAATCAACTCTAATTTTATATATGATATTGAATAGGTATTTTTCATGATAATTCCGTTTGCTCAGGATGTGGACAAACTCCAGTATATGGTTAGTAAAAGAAAATTGGTGACTAAATCAATAGTTATGAATATTTATTATTTTAGGTATTCGCTGGCATTGTGGTGATTGTCCGAATGTTGATCTTTGTTCTATGTGTTATCATGGTGATCGACATAATACTCGTCATCGATTCTGTCGTATTGCAACTCCACATGGCGAAAAGTAAGTCATATGCATATGTATATGTGTATATATATCGCATCATCTAATTGTTAAATATTGTTATACGTTCGTTACTTACTTCATGCTTTTCGATCGTTTGTTTGATAGATTTTTGCATGGTAAGTTATAATGCTCGTGTCTGCTCTGATTTAATCATGAATGTCAAAATAACTAAACTTTATGCTTTTAGTTTTTTTTTTACTTTAAATATTTTTCTATTTCATTCTGTTTTAGAATTCTAATTGATCCAAGACGAAAATCAAAAAAATTAGCCTATCGTGGACTTTATCCTGGCGCAAAAGTTTTTCGTGGTGTAGATTGGAACTATGGTGATCAAGATTCTGGAGAGAAGAAAAGTGGTAAAATTATTGAAATTCAAGATTGGTCAAAAACACATCCACGTAGTGCAGCTTATGTAGTTTGGGATAATGATCGAGAGAATTTGTATCGCGTAGGATTTGATGGGATGGTAAGGAAAAAATGAATTGATAAACAAAAAAATGAAATATACCATTTCTTCGATTTTAGATTGATTTACGTGTTCTATCACCAGGAAAAGGTGGCTATTATTATCCTGATCATGCTCCATCACTTGGTAAAAATAATTTTTTTCATATTTTTCTCATTGAGTTTTTATTGTTTTTCTTATTAGGTGAAGCATATTATGCTCGAGAAACTTTATCCACTGGATTAACACATGAAATGTATCAACAATTTCAAGTGGGTGACTATGTTAATATTGATTTAGAACTTGAAATCGTTCAATCACTACAGCATGGTCATGGTGGTTGGACCGATAATATGTTTGAATGTTTGGGTACAACAGGTGCAGTTCAAAGTCTTGATGAAGATCATGATGTTGTTGTTGCTTTTCCGAGTGGAAATCGATGGACATTAAATCCAGCTTTGTTAACCCGAGTTGAAATAACGCCCGAACAAGCAACAGCTATGCAGCGACAAAAAACAGCTGCCAATATAGCAAGAACAACAGCTTCTGCAGGACTTACTCAAGCATTGAAAGTCGAAGATATGGTTCAAATTTGTAGTGATTTAGAAAGAATTAAAATATTTCAGCGGGGACATGGTGAATGGGCTGAAGCTATGGTGCCAGTAAGTTTAACATAGGATTGTGATTTTTTTTATCGTTATTTATTAATTTTCATTATAGGCACTTGGAAAAGTTGGTCGAGTTGTTCACGTATATGCTGATGGTGATGTTAAAGTGCAAGTTGGTGGTGGTTGTTGGATTTTCAATCCGCTTGCTGTTACTAAAGCTACAACGTCGTTTGGTCTAGATGATGTTCCTGAAGGTAAATATCAGAAATTATTCTCAAATTTTAATTCAATACTCAAAGGAAAATAATTTCAAGTCATTTTTGCCTCTTGTTGTTCTATGTGCCATCATTTTTGTAATCTTGTTATTTCTTTAGAACGACTTAATGCCATGCTGAAAAAGTTATTCAGTGCACAAATTACCGGTGACGTTCATGAAGAACTAGTCAAAGCAGCAGCCAACGGTAATATAGCAGTTACATTATATGTAAATTATCTTCTTACATTTATGTTCTATTTTTAGGTGATACTAGAAGAGTAGAAGAATTAATCAAACGAACTAACGTTGATGTAATTATTTCTAAAGATTAAAATATATAACTTATATTCTAAATTACCTGCTAATCATTAGGTCAACGGTATTTTTGCTGGTCATACACCGTTACAAGCAGCAGCTCAAAATGGACATTTAGATATTATTCGTTTACTCATTCAACATGATGCTAATTTAGAAATTGAAGTACATAATAATAATTTCATAGAGAAAAATAAATGCGATTGTTTTAAATATGTCATCTAGGATAAAGATGGCGATCGAGCTGTACATCATGCTGCATTTGGTGACGCAGCAGAAGTATTAGAATTACTCGCAAAATCTGGTGCCGATTTGAATTCTCGAAATAAAAAACGACAAACACCATTACATATTGGTAAATTATTCTTTATAATTTCATTAAGAACTTTTTCCCACGAGGCAAAACCATAACAAAAAAAAAGAACTGAAAGAATTTCAGCTTATGATGACCTTGACATCTTCTAAAATAGGGATGCGTCAAAAAAGCAAACCTATAATCTATTATTCTATTAAGATCTATCATAAGTCAACAAGTAGTTGTCCATTGAATTTGAATAAAAATACATCAAGTGTATCATTTTCTTTCTATCGATATTAATGCATGATTTCTATTTTATTCTAGGTGTTTGTAAAGGCCATTTTGATGTATGTAAAATTCTTCTATCAAATAATGTTCATCCTGGCATACAAGATTCAGATGGTGATACACCATTGCATGACGCTATATCAAAACGTCGTGATGATTTAATCATTATTTTACTTGAACACAATGCTGATGTAGCTACATGTAATAACAATGGTTTCAATGCAATTCATCATTCTGCTTTACGTGGCAATTCATCGTGAGTCATTATATCTTATCTTTGTTATTTCTTTTTTTCCGCATTGCTAAGCGAATAAGCGGTCAATCAGCAGGAGAATAGATAGCAGACACACACACACACACACGCACATCTGGACAGCAGTCTTCTTTTCCCATTTAACATAAACGTGTTGATTGACCGATTGAAAAACTAGACAACAAGCTGATTGTCTTTCCACATGTGTATTCTTTTTGCATAAATTTCGTTCGTTTTGATTTTCAGTTCTTTGATATAAGACATTATGAAGAAAACAGTTATTCTTCAATTTTTGTTTCGTGTTATTGTACTTTGTTTTGATGATGCATGAGAAAGCCCTCGGCATACTTCTATTACATTCCATAAGATACCTTTTCGATATGGTCTGTCTTAGAAGTACGAGTTGGAAACTTTCTTTATTCTTACTTACATATCGATAAGCCACTGTGAACGTGTAGAAGAATATGTACTGGAGTAGCGGAGAATAAAAAGAATAAATACCAACGATTATATGTAGAATAATGCATCGCTCTTTTATATATATATGTATATATATACGCATTATTGATGATTCTTTTTTGTATGAGTATTATATGTATATGCAGTCTATTCTCGTACGTTAGAATACGTACTAGCGAATAGAAGAATCAGGATAATATTAATATCGGAGCTAAATTTGGCTAATACAAGAAGAAAAAGATGAGCACACGCTCGCACTTCTTCTGATTGATATATACATATATGCAGCAACAGGAAGTATTTTCGGCTGAAGAAAAAGAGAAAGAGAGAGAAAAAGACAACAGCCATAAAACGATGCCTTCTTTCCTTTTCTGTGATAGATAAGGATAAAAAGAAGATACCAAACAAGAGAGAGCAGCGCGAGAAAGGAAAGAGGAAAGAAAAGAAAATAATGAACAAACGATGATAACTGAACAGAAATAGATGGATGAATATCGTTTCCAAAACGAGAATAGATTGTTTCTAGAATAACATTACTGTTCAGTTTACAATATACATGTATGATGCTGTTTCTAGATTTAGTAGAGATAGAGAACAGAAAAGAAAAGAATCCCCTTGACGAGAGAGACAACAATCAGATCATCCATATGCATTTTCTTTTTATCTTGTATTCTACCAGCTGGTTAGCATCGTGCAAGCTGATCGTCATACCTCATCAATATTGCCAGCATGCGACCTTTCACGCATATATATATATATATAAAGAACAAATAATTCATTATTAATAACATTCTCATCAATGAATAAGAGATATTAACAGTTATGCTGTGGTTTTTCTGAAATAAAAGATAAAAGCATTAATGAATATAATCGAAAATAAAGGCACAACATCATCTACTTTTTCTTGTATGTTCGTTTTCAAACATATACTGACATGAAGAGTGTGAGTGTCTGCGCGCAAACAGAACCGCAATAGATATTTTTCTTTTGCCTCTTCTTGTTTTTGCTATTGATTGAACGAGTATTTGCGTGAGGAAGAGCGAAAAATGCCTTTTTGGCGTTTTTTTTCTGGCTCCTCGTGCCGACTGTAACGAAATTATTCTCATCCTTTTTTTTCTATCGTCGCTGCCAGTTCCCGTTATTCAAACGTTTGCATATAAACTATTTCAGTGTTTCTAACAAACACGTGCTACTTATATCAACTCTATCTTTTTTTCATTTATTCTTGAAGATTAATCAATAGTTTTTCTTACGAGTCTATGTAAGGTAAAAGTTATATATATATATAATATCAAAGAAGATGTGCTCAAGCTGATCTATTTTTTTTTTTGGTTTTTAATAAATTACCTGTCGTTTCTCTGGCATGTAGTTGTTGTTGTTATCTTCTCAGATGAATTAATGGTTATATAGAAAAATATATGGAAATATAGCTAAGTAACAGAATATTTTAATGACTTTTGTTTTCAGTGCGATTGAACTTATACTTGCAAAAATTCAAAATCGGCAATGGCTTGTTGACGAGAAAAAAGATGATGGTTTCACAGCTTTACATTTAGCGGCTCTTAATGATCATTGCTTTGTTGCTGAATTACTTATAACTAAAGGAAATGCATCAATTAATGTACAGAACAGTAGTTTACAAACTGCTCTTCATTTAGCTGTTGGTCGACAACATTTACAAATTGTAAATGTAAGAAGAATTCATTTGAGATTATTTCATTCGAAACAAATATATTTTATTGCATTGCTCATTCGTAGTTATTATGCAGTAAAGCTGCTAATGTAAATTTAACTGACAAAGATGGTGACACATGTCTACACGAAGCTTTAAGACATCATACATTATCACAACTAAAACAGTTACAAGACGCTGGAGATGGTGGAAGAGTTTGTATTCATTTAAAGATAAAAACATTGAAACTAATTTTAATTTTTCCACTAGTTGACAAATATATTTACAAATTCAAATGGCTACGATAAAAGACCAAGTGTAGCTATTGCTTGCACGTTAGTTGCACACGGTGCAGATTTAACTGCAAGAAATAAGAAAAATCAAAAGCCATTTGATCTATGTCCAGATCCACATTTGTGTCGAATGTTAACAGAAAAACACATGTAAATAAAACTATTTGAAATTTGAATATATATATATATATATTTCTTCATGGATTTATTGATGTTTTTGTTTTTAGTGAATATAACCGTGAGAATAATTATGATCAACAAATAAAACAAAATAATACGTTCACTGAATGTCTTGTTTGTTCCGATAATGAACGAGATACATTATTTCAGCCATGCTCACATGTTGTTACATGTCATCTATGCGCTAGTCGAGTTAAGAAATGTTTATTATGTAAAGAAAATATACAATCAAGAATTAAAGTAAAAACAAAATATTTGTTTGTTTTCTTTTTCGAAATCTCGTTTGCTATTTTTACGTTCATAGATTGAACAATGTAAAATGTGTTCTCAACGTAAAGCATCTGTGATGTATAAACCATGTGGGCATCTAATTGCTTGTGAAGGTTAACCTAAATAATATTTAATATAAACATAATTGTTTATTTAAATAATAGAATGTGCTCGCCTAATGGAAAAATGTTTTGTATGTCGAGTGACGATTGATTCAACAGTGTCATTCGTTGAACTTTGTTGTGGAATTAATGATAATACTTCACTAAAGTCCGAAGTACCATCAACAACAACAGCGGCAGCGGCAGCAGCAGCAGCAACACCGATGTCATCAAATGAAGTTAGCGATACATTAGCTTTAGCTCGTTTACAGCAACAATTGCAAGAAATTCGCGAGCAAGTACATTGTCCGATTTGTATGGATCGTTTAAAAAATATGGTCTTTTTATGTGGTCATGGTGTTTGTCAAAATTGTGGTGATCGTGTACAAGAATGTCCCATATGTCGAAAGCCTATTGAAAAATCTATTATTTTGTATACTTAACCAAAAAAAAAGAAATAATTTTGTTTGTCTGTATATGCTCAATATTTTTATTTGTTTTGTGTAGACTTCTGTTGTGCAACAAATATGAAAATCATGTTTTAATGTCAATATGAATGTTTTAATTACTGTATTGGTTAATATATTTTAAAATTATTCAATCTCAATTGATATCATGTCTGTTAGACTACCAATCATTTATTTGATGGTATTGATGTCTAAACCATCAATAATAGAATTCGACTAGTAGCTATATCATTTTTATTAGCTTGTATCAGTCTCGATTAAATAAGATTTTTACTGAATAAATCCACGTAGAATATCTTCTTGTGCCAGAACTCACTCCCTAGTCTGTATTACCGGGGGAAAACTTCACCTGCTGGTTAGGACATACCCACACAATCATGTCTCGGATGGTGCTCTACACCGTGAATATCCTTATAAGATGTAAGCGATGTGATGGTAAATTCTTCATTCATTCATTCATTTATATCAATATACTATAGGTCAATATGTTTTTTATTAGTTAAATGAATATCATAATCATTAGACAAGACAAGTTTTAAAACAACCTTAACACATGAATATAATTGTAAATGTTTCAAATATGTATCTATGTATAACACTATGAACAGATCAAAATGTTAACCATAATTATTAACATTTTCATTCAGCGATATAAATCTACATGAAAATAAATAACCAATAATGATTGATAATGTTAGTACTTATAAAATCGACAATTTTTATTAAAATTTAGGATACAATCTAATATTCAATCACAACTAACCGATGATCAGGCAATTGTGTAGCTATTTTTACCAATATACTGTATGGTTCTAAGATGTCGTTTTAACTGTAGACGATAGAGAATTTTCTTATCTGAGAAAAGCCTCAACATCGAGCACTCACATTGAATTATGTTGCCTGAAAATGCTAATTATAATTTGCACACTAAAATTTTCACAATTTAGGAAAGCAATATAGTTTAGATGATAGTTCTAAATTCGTTGAACATTTCCGTAGTACTCTCTTCTCTCAGTTATCATGCTATTTCTCAAAAAGTTACATACAAGCTGAAAATTCATCAAAATGTTGATAGTAAATCGTATTTATAATTTTACTTTTTCTTACATTACGCTATTTCTTTAAACAATGAAATAATATATAATCCTAAAAGGTAATGTGTGCTTTATAGAGTTAGAAAATTCTCTATCCAATGAGTCTAGAACAAAGTCTTAGAATCTCATCAGCGTGCCCAAGAGCGAGCGAACAATAGTGCGCCATTTAATAATGTGGCTCACTTGTTACTTACTTTGTCAGTGCCATTCCCGACTGAATAGGCACGGCCGTAAACGACCGTATACGAAGCAGAGATGTCCACAGGACAGGGTTACCCTGCCCTGAACAGGAACAGGGTAGGCCAGGGAAATTACAGGATAGGACAGGGTGAGTCCTTATACCCTGCAAAGTGAAAAACCAGTTGTTTAGATTTCCGCTTTGAAGAAATTTTTCCTTTAGTTTGCAAGACTCAAAAATAAGAAAATAGACTCCAGAGAACGACACAAACTGATAATCAGAAGTTTCTCTATCTGACCTGGCCCATATAAGCCACGACCCGTTTCCACTGAAGCTGCTCAATCAGTAGTCGCCGGTTGACTCGCTTTTTACGCTCGATAGGGACAAGCGTTTCATGAGTTTCCACACAAGCCATTTCGAAGTATTTGGTTCTATTCTCGTGATAATAAAATTTTTCTAAGAGCATCCTCATCAAAAATTAACATATTCGTGATTTTTTTTCTGAGACTTATACCTCTTCAAGAAAATGTTCATTTCGCTTGAAGTTTTCAATATAGATCTATCGTTAGTTGAGATACTTTCCCTGAAAATATGAGCTCAAACTGATCGATTATTGATGAGTTGACCTCGAGCACCGGTAACATTGAAAAAATTCTGTTTTTTTGGTATTTTGTGGGTGTGCATTTTCATCTAGTAGATAATACTGGTGAGCTAAAATTTTAACCACAGAGATCTCGTTGACTAAGTCTGATAAAAAGTTTAGCTCTTCTGTTAGTCCTCATCGATTGGAAGCTGTTGTAAAAATGCGATTTTCATCAATATCATGGTGATGGAGAAATCACATTTTTCATGAGGATTCCATACAAAAATTAAACTAGCTGGAGAACTATATTTTTTACCAGACCTAGTCAATGAGATTTCTGTGGTTAAAATGTTAGCTCGCCAGTATTATCTACTGAATGAAAATGTACACCCACAAAATACAAAGAAAACAGAATTTTTTCAATGTTGCTGGTACTCGAGGTCAACTCATCAATAATCGATCAGCTTGAGCTCATATTTTCAGGCATAATACCTCAACTAAAGATAGATCTACATTGAAAATTTCAAGCAAGATAAATATTTTCTTTAAGAAGTATAGGTCTCAGAAAAATCTAATGTCTCAAGAATGGAACAAGATGTTTTGAAACAGTTTTCGCATGAATTCATCAAAGACTTGCATTTATCATCATAAAAGTATCGATTAAATCGACCACCACTGATTAAGAAGGGTCCATCGTGGCTTGTTTGCACTGGCTCTAAAACAAAAAATTGTTCTATGGTACAATGCGAAACATGTCTTTTTATTTTGAAATATATCAAAAAAAAACAACGTAGACACTATTTCAATTCAGCAGGGTACCTTGCCCTGCCCTGCTGAAAACCGACAGGTAGGGCAGGGACAGGGCGCATCTTAAATTTATTCATTTTTTTTTCAACAGGGCAGGGCAGAGCAGACAGGGTGCAAAAAGTTGCCCTGTGGACATCTCTGGTGCATATACGATGTAACACGACAACATAAAAGATCAATTATCGGTCTAGTCAATATTACAAGATTTGCTTTTTTTGTCACTCTTAGGAATGCTTGTGATCTTTACGATCGATTGCATAGCAATCAATCAAAACCATCAAAAGACCACTTTATTTAGTGAGTGGAATGTTAAATTTTACAAATAGAAATGAAATTTATTTGATCTCGATTGCTTACCAATTGTCTAATTATTACGAATAACAAAAATGACTATAAATATCAATGCTTTTTAACGTTAGAAATCATTCCCCATCTTTCTTTCTCTTCTTCTTACATTCATGTATATTTTATTTTTTAACTATTTTAGCTTGCATTCATACTGGCTATTGTTCAATATCACAGGTAAGGATTAATTTTAGTTTTTTTAATTTATTTTTCGTTGTCTCAGCTTTTTATCCCATTTATTTATTTTAATTTTATATGATAATAATAATTGTCTTTCTATTTTCATTTTAGTTTTAATTTTAGTTTTTCTATTTCTATTTTCTATTTTAGTAATACAAAAAAGTGAGTATACTTTGTATATTTGTATATTTTGTTACGTCCTACGGAGGCCTTCCATACATCGGCGTGAAACTGGCCAAGCCTATCTTGATGCCCATAGCACCTACAGGCCGCATATAGTTCTCTCTGTTGTATCTTCTATAAACGTTAGATCTATGTCTGTACGTGAGGAGCCTTGGCTCTCTATGGCACCACCAAAGTAGTTGTTGGTCGCGCGAACAGCTATTAGCTGGTAAGGAAAAACAATTCTCATTCCAATCAAATTCGTTTCGTTTCGTTTCATTTCATCTCGATTTCTTCAACAGCAGAGTAAATATAATTACTTTCACTTATTTTATTCCAAAAAAATAAAATTAATTGTTATTTTTATGTTTTAGTTCCATTCAACAATTCAATTCAATTCAATCAAAACAAAAACAAATGTAAGTATATATTTTTCCATTCTTGTGGTTTATTTTTATTGTAATTTAATTTTTTTTTGATTTTTAAAATAAACGTTATTCAAATAACGCAAATTTTATTTTTTTCATTTAAATGATAAACATTTTTAAAAACACAATTTATTTTTCACTTTAATAATTAATATGTTTTGCGAAAAGAAACAAATTCTTTTATTTAATTCATTTCTTTTCATTTAACAAATAAATAAAAGAAGAAGAAGAAGAAGAAGAAGAAAAGAAACATATGACGTAATTTTATATTTTAGCTTTTTTCTTTTCTTTGAAGCGAAAGAGTAAAAGAAGTTTTCTATTTTTTGTTCATTTATTTCAAAGTATAGAAAAAGAAACGAACAAAGAAAAAACAATTCACAAGTCTTATTCCATAGAAAATCGTTGAACACGATGATTATTCCAATCGGCGACATAGAGATTACCTTGTCGATCGAAAGATAAACCATAGGGGAAGTAAAGCTGATTTGGTCCTGCTCCTGAACCATTTCCACCCGCAACTACAGCGCCTTGTTTCTTGTCTCCTTGAGTCCAACGCATTACACGAGCGTTCCACGAGTCTGCTACATAGAGTGTACCCAACGTATCAACGAAGATTCCTTCAGAATGAGACAATTGTGTCAGAGCACTTCCTGTTCCTTGTCCTCCAGCGACCACAATACCTTCTTTTGCACCTTTATTCCATTTCGTTACACGATGATTCTCTTTGTCTGATACGTAGACATTTTGTTGTCGATCGACAAAGAGATAATGCGGGTAGTTGAGTTGATTAGTATCATTACCTTTGCCATTACCACCAGCTACAAGAGTGTAATTATTCTCACCCAATTGATATCGTCTTACTTCATGTTTTCCACCGCCAGAGACGTAGAGATATCTCTGCTCATCCATTGCTAATCCCCAACACCCGATGTTGTCGATGAGTATTTCTCCTTGTGTTGTACCACTACGACGAGACCATCGTACAACTCGGTGATTCTCTGCATCACAAATAATGAGACTATCCGTCTCTTTGTCAATTAATGCATCAGCTGGCTGATTCAATTGATGTAATCCATCTCCTGCGCCTTTGCCACCAGCAACAACTTGTCCATTCGTTGTATCACCGTTCTTCCAATGCATGATACGATGATTCGAGTAGTCAGCAATAACCACTGTTTGATCATCATCAACAAAGAGACCACGAGGGAAGCTGAGTTGATTAGTGGCATTACCTTTCCCGTGACCTCCAGCAATAGTCACACCGTTCTGCTTCCATTTAGCATTAGCAGGAATATTAACTAGAAGAGAAAACGTTTAAGAATAAAAGGAGATCTCTTTCTCTCTCTCTCGAGTATAGCTAGTATACGAAATAATTTCGAAAGTATCGAGCAAAATTCTTTGAATGGATCATTCTTTTTTTTGGAAATTCCTTAGAATAAGTTTTTTCTATACTGAAAGATTATTCTATAGAATGAATATAGCATATCGTTCTCTCTAATGCTCTTTTTTTTACAATTATATCATAGTGTCTTGTTATGTTTAAAAGTGACAGTAGCGATGGAAAATATTGAAATATTGGACTTCATGTTTATGACGAAGAGATAGAAGCAATTACATCTCTAAATAGTTGAACTAAGAAACGAGAAATAAAATTGGAACAAAATAACATAAATTAATGTTTTTTGAAGAAGTACTGCCGTCGTTCGTTATGAGTGTACAATCTTATCAGTCAGTCTTAGAAGCAATACGGGAAAAAAAGTCTTTTAAGTTTATCGAACGCGTAATGAAAATAAATTGGTGAAATCATCTAATTTGGAAGTAGGAGTTTTCCGAGATCTTTCCACAGGAGAGAAATTAGAGAATGCCACAGAGCATGTAGATGCTAAATTCGAACAGAAAGCTTTCAAAATTTGTCAGAATTACAAAAGATTTCGATTTGAACAACAGAAGAATAGTGTAGGAGTTGATCATTTTATCCTCATATGATCTGATTTCATCTATTACTGGATAGGATTGCAATACTATAGTCCTAACTAGGAAAAGGTTTCCAAAAGTTGAAAGAACTTAATTTTTATGTTTTTCTTAATTTAACAATACTTAATTGTAGTTCTCTTCGAATCTAGAGAAAAGTTGTCTTCAATTCTGAGGCCACGTGATACGAATCATTTTTTTCCCTTTTGTAGACATCTATAAGCTGAAACCTCATTTGAGCTTCTAATGAAAGAAGCTTGTAGTCTTTTGTTTTTATGAATTAGGAAGTTTGTGGTTGTATCGTTCTTCAATTCGTAGATATTTGATCTAATCCCAGCAACTATTTCATTGATGCAGTAGCAATAGAATTCATTAACGCTGGATTATTTTTTTGCGATAAATTGGGGATTTCTTATAATACCTTGCATTTTCGCTTACAAGAGAGTTAAAAAATTTCGAAAAACATTTTCTCATTTTGACAGAAGTCAGCTCGTAACTCATATGACTTATAAAACCGTCAATAACTAAAATGACCTCATCGATGTAGATCATAATCATGTTAAGTTCCCATTGACGTGAACATGCCAATAAAGCAAAGCTAATTTCGATTGTCCCGAGAATAGTTAAATAATACATGAAAATTGAAAAATCTTCAGTTGTTCTTATTCTGACAGTCAAATTACCTATAATATAAAATAACTAAGTTCATCAAGTTAAACTTTAGATATCCACATAGTGACATAGCATAAAAATAGCTACAGGTGTTCGATTCGAAATAAGAATTGAGGATGATTGAGAATAATGATCTAAAAAGGTTACCTCCTTTTTGAATAGTTGTTGTAGTCGTAGTCGTAGTTGTAGTCGTAGTTGTAGTTGTAGTTGTAGTTGTAATTGAAGTGTTATGGTTGTATCGTTCTTCAATTTGTAAATTTTTGATCTAATCCCAGCAACTATTTCATTGATGCAGTAGCAATAGAATTCATTAACGTTGGATTATTTTTTGCGATAAATCGGGGATTTCTTATAATACCTTGCATTTTTGCTTACAAGAGAGTTAAAAAATTTCGAAAAACATTTTCTCATTTTGACGGAAGTCAACTAGTAACTCATATGACTTATAAAACCGTCAGTAACCAAATGATCTCATCGATAGAGATCATAATCATGTTAAGTTCCCATTGACATGAACATGGCAATAAAGCAAAGCTAATTTCGATTGTCCCGAGAATAGTTAAATAATAGATGAAAATTGGAAAATCTTCAGTTGTTCTTATTCTGACAGTCAAATTACTCATAATATAAAATAACTAAGTTTATCAAGTTAAACTTTAGATATCCACATAGTGACATAGCATAAAAATAACTACAGGTGTTCGATTCGAAATAAGAATTGAGGATGATTGAGAATAATGATATAAAAGCTTACCTCCTTTTTGAATAGTTGTTGTACTCGTCGTTGTAGTTGTAGTTGTAGTTGTAGTTGTAGTTGTAGTTGTAGTTGTAGTTGTACCTACAGCGTTGTTTCATCTTCATTATTATAGAGCATTTGTGTAAAATAATGAATTAGTCTGATTTTTGGCATAAAGGGTGTTATAGAGTTTAGTGTTTCCTAAAGTGTGCAGTAATAACTCAATTTTTTTAATTAACGGATCTCTATAAGGAACGGCCAACTTTTGTGTTTTGCCTTTTGGGGATTTGATCATTGCCTTAAGGTCTGATTCTGAGCTTGTCGGACAGAAAATGTATTTCTCTACAAACTATCCACTTTGTCTTTCAGATAGTTTTTTTCTTATCAATGAATGATTTAAAAGATCAACACCTACAAAATCATCCACCGGCACAATGAAACCCAGGAGGTAAGTGATGACTCCCAGGACTCTAGCACCTCAACATCTCAACATCTGTGGGTGCTGTGAGGATCAGAAAGTTAGAGCATAAATATTAATTGAGAAGTTGCTTGGCGGTAGTGTAACACTATTCAAATTCGGGTTCTTCCTGAAGAAAAATACTGATTGATGGTTGACAATGCCATAGCACTTTTCCAATACCTTTCAACACTTCAGGGTGTGGGTGTGGGCGTGGGTGATTGGGTAGCGGAGACTCACACCCACACTCATACTCATATCCTCACTGGCGCCCACACCCTCGTCGTTTCTGCAACACCCTCGTCGTTTCTGTTTTGTTGCTCTTACTTATCGGCGGACAGAATTGTTCATTGAAACTCGGTACCGGATAACAAATAGGATAATCATGACATCGAGAATGATAAATACACACATGCTCGAATTCATTACAAGTATTCTTTAAGCCTTCACATTGAACTAACTCAGAGCAAGACAGCAGAAATTGATTGACACAAATGCTTGAGTTAGAAGAAGCAATCATACGGAAACAGACACACGCAGAATGCGTCGAACATGGAGCATATTCAGTCAAGCCATCACATGATTGACATTTAGCTCGAACTATCAATACACTAATGAATTAAGACCAGGACATAGAATAAAAAAATGAATCGATGTTAAAAGTTTACCTGAATAGTACCAATACGAAATAATGCAGTCCTGTCGATACCATCACACTTTTGTGAAAATGAGGCTCAGTTCTATATCAAATAAATAGTCTCATAACGCATCATGTAGGTGTAACTTGAGTGAAAAGCCATGATTTTAGACATTTTATATATGAGAATTAAAATTGACAAACAAAAACTCTCTTATGATTAAATCTGATATCTCTGACGTGTTAAACAGAAGCTTAGTTGTTTTTACGTGCTAGAACATTGATCTAACCAAGAGGAATAAGCGATTCTTTTATATTGATTATTGCAGAGTTCACATCAGATTTTTGTTTTTCTGTGTCTGTTTGTCGCCATCTGTGTATGCTCGTATGAAATATTTATAATGGAACACGAGTTTATCATCATCGCATACATATCACTGCTTTGAATTTTTTCGAGAAATAAAAGAAACAAACAAAATACACATGTGCAAGAAAATGAACAAAATTCTATATGAGATCGTCGTTGATAGGAGGGATGATGATGATCAGAACAACACATAACAACAATACGGAAATTTTGTTTTTTGTACAAGTAAAAAAAAACAAAACGAAAACGCATTGGCCTAAAGAAAGAATTCTTTTTTATCGACCCATAAAACTTACTATTTCGTCGGAAGCACTTGCACCAACACTAGTACTTCGATAACCATGAACAATTTGTCCTCGCTGAAAAACAAACAGCCATCATAACATCATAAATATCAAATATGATTTGAAATTATTTACTGGAATATCCCAAATATAAATCGCTTTATCAAATGAATCAGCTGCTAATAAACGATCATCTGGACTGAAAGCAACTGAATAAACAGGTTCTGAATGTTTTACAGTATATTTTGACAAACACCACGTTCAACATCCCATAAACGTACAGTTGAATCAAATGATGCACTATATACGTAAAATTTAAAGATATGAAAAAAGGAATTTTTCATTAAATAGTTGCATTTGGATTCATTGTTCCTCAACCAGTTGGACTCCATTTAGTTGTATAAATTTCTTTATTATGTGCTTGAAATTATGAACATGTGTGTCTTTTGACATACTTCAGATCTAAATAAAAATAACAAATACAGTCGAGGCATGATTACTTTCATTGCTATTTACTTTTAATGTCATACCATCAGAACATTATGCAAATGTTGTTTACAATTATCAGAATTTGCGCCCCAAATGATCGTTGTACGATCAACATCAGCCTATAGAATAAAATTTTCTTTTTTATTTCATTTTAATGCAACTATGGGTCCTTTATGTTGACCAAGTGTACTGATTAAATTTTCATCAGACGACCATATACGATCATGACCATCATAACTATCTGTAGCTAATTGTGTCCCAGATGACTGAAATAAATAGCATAGATGGATTTTTTTTCTTTGGTAAATAACTTACATTCCAATCTAAACTTGTAACATCTTTACATAAAATATGTTTTAGAACAATTTCAAGTTTACATGTACCTTGTAAATTCCATATACGAGCAGTTGAATCACCTGAACCAGATGCCAATAGATCATGCGTTGTATCCATGCACAAATAAATACTTCTGATTCATGACCATATAAAACAGTAACACGATGGACAGAAAGAGAATTGTATACTGAATTATACAACCGCTTCCATTCATCAATTAAATTCAATACTATAATTTAATGCATCTATTAAAAATCATTTCATAAATAGAATGACTGTGCGAAAGATCTATCTAGTGTCTGAGTATATTTTTAATTGAGAATGTCTATCCTGGCATCTTTCGTCTATACAATTAAAATCTAAAAACTAATTACATTGTACATCACGCATAGAAGTAGGTAACAATAAATTCATACACTGTAAAGTCAAGTGTGTTTAGAAAAATACAAGAAAAAAACCAAAATCATTTGCGATCAGTTATTAGTACTAATTTTCCAAGCTTTGGTTTTGTAGAGAAAAGGCACGGCACAGATCGGCACTCTATACGGTATACTTTATATTGATGTATCCATCTTAATCAAAAATGACTAGACTTTGAGCGCTATCGCGAAGTAGAATCGCGATTGCTATTAATAATTAATGATAATGAATCTAAAAATAAACAAAATTTTCAATCTGTATGAAGAACTGTTTGAGTCAAACATTGGTAAATATCTGCACGTTGTTCGTTACCGTCGTGTTTCCTGCATGGATCTGTTTCTTCGTTAACATTTACACATATTCATCTATGCTGTTTTGTCTAGTAATCGAGTTCACCTTCAATCTAATGGAATTAGCACACAGTCATCTGGCAACAATGCTCAAAATCAACAATTATAAGTTGTCGTGATAGTCATTTGTTGCAGTATGCTGTTTACATGTTTTGTTTCTTCTGTGTAGGTTGAAGTCCACTCTGCACAATTTTAGTCATTCCATCATTTCAAAGTTTCGAAACAGGGGTGTATTATATTTTTGTAATTTGGGCACAGGTATATCCTTTGTACTTGACAATCAAGAGTTAAGACAGTATTTAAATAGCAAGATTCAAAAAAATTACATGAAATATTACATTGAATTTACTGAAATGACTGTAACTCAGTATGAATATTTCTATCGTTTTCCACTATCTTTATACCGATTTCTTGTGAATGAGAAAATGATTTCGTTCTTATCATTCACAATAAACCATAAAAAAGCAAGATTATTATCATAGGATTATCTTCATGAAGGAAAGAAATAAGAATTAATTGTTCAATGATAATACTGTTCGTTGACAGTTGTTGGATAATTGTCTATTTCTCGTCACCTTGATGATATGAAGTCTCTGTTATCTCTCTCTCTCTCTCTCTCTCTCTCTCTCTATGCTTATGTATTATTCATCACATGTTGCTCTTCAATAAATGCTCTACTACTGTTATGTTTAAACATATGCATTACGATGCAAAAAGATTGAAAGAAACTATTGACGTTATTTATTGTATTCTTTATGATTTGAAAATCATCTTAACCGATCGATTTAGCTTGCTAATATCTGCATTAAGGAGATGGGGGAGTCACATAAATCTCGCCTTTACACTTACACTCACCATTCTCTTCGAAAATAAATGTGAGCTTTACAAAACTGATAGATATAAAAATACTTTTTTATATTCAAGAAATGAAGGTGTTTTTGAATGTTTGAGTTAAATAATTTCTATCATACACTTGTTTTTCGATTTTTGTTTTCGAAAGCGGTACAACATGTGCGTAATTGATCCAATATATATATATATATATAGTCTGTTTCTCATTCTTTCTTTTCTTTTCAAATGATCGACCGCATGTGAATATATTTCGTTTACGTATATGCTTTTATCATATATATATATATATGCGCGAAGTTGAACTATTATAATTTATTACTCCATTTCATAACAAACTGTATGTTAAACTTTAGAATCTACATTAACACGATTGTTATTGTTATTTTACTGTTTCTTTCACTAAATACGGTTTAAATTTTAACTACGACGACTATTACAATGAATCTGTTGGACCTCACATGATAAAAAAAGAATGCCTCTTTACTGAAAAAAAGTTTGTTGATCTTGTCAATAATATTTTAGTAAAAGAAATTTTTGAAAGCGGTTGAATTCATTCAGCGAAATATTAGCCAAACTATGAAGTTAACAATGCTGCGATTTTATTAATATCTTTATTTGTTAAATTATATTGTTACGAATTGCAAAACTGTGTGCTAGAATAAATGAAGTAAAACCAACCACATAATGATTGATTTCGAAAAGGCAGTGGTAAACGAATTTTTACACAGAGTTGATAAAGATTAAAAAAATTCTTCGAAATATCTAATAATTTTTTCAGTTTCACAAGTATTCAACATCATGTTAAAGTGAGTGTTTGTGTCTATTGGATAAATACGATATCATCGTCAATTCTTCTTTTTTTCTGTATAGTAGCTGCACTTGAATAGAACTATAGACAAAACTTTCGGACAGTTTTGAACAAAAATTGCTTATATATGTTACATTTCTTCAATCAACCAAGCTAGATTAGCATTTGACTATGTGAATAACTTGCATCCCTCACAACTCAATTGAATATCTCCACTACGTTGAAAAGAATTATATAGGAAGAAGTTCTATACGATAATGAAATAGTTCTATTATTTGATTAAAACTGTAACATGTACTACGCAATAACTTCCCACTTCGTGCGTACGAATAACACTGCAGAAGGATGGCATAATTGTTTTACTTCAAACATTCAATATCAGTATTGTGATCTCTTCATTAGTCATTTGCAAGTGTAAAGTAAATTAAATCCTTCATTTTTGGCCATTCTATTAAACTCAGACCTATTAAGTAAGATAGAGAATTCCTATTACAATTCAAAATGTGTTAGAATCAAAATATTTTTTTTACTTTTTTTGACTTGCTATTACTTTTGTAAGTGTTCAACGTATATTTCCCACTAAAAGGTATTCTCTTTGCATATCTTACTAATTTTTTATAATCTCTAATTTCACCTGTTAGAACTTCTTGAAATGTACCAGCCGATGCTTTGATATCTACACACTTATATTAATGTTGGTAATGCCTGTTATTTTATCATTTTCATATGTTTATAGATTATAATTATAGTCATGCTTGAGAGAAAATATCGGAAAAATTGACTATTGCCTATATCATTCGATCAGACCGCCTAGGCCAGGATTTTGATTGGCTACTATTTAGTTAGTCAGCAAATCAAACTTGTATGATATATATATCGATATTTGGTATTTAAATGTAGTTCGAAAAAATAAGTGTATGTTAAACTATAGTGTCATTATTACAGCATATTGATTCGATTCACGATTTAATACCGGCAATACTACACTGTTATATACTCAGGTCGAACATTCCGGCTACCGGATCCTGTAGGATACTCCAGGAAATATGCGGGAAAATCACCATACCCTGCAGGAAAACACGGGAAATCGCTGGAACATGGAAGCAGTATTCCGATTAAAAATACGACCGAACTTTTCCTGGGGTCTCCTGCCAAGTTCCGGTGCTTTCCAGCAGGAATTGATCGGAAATCACCGGAAAAAAATCCGAAAATTTTCCAACCGGGAATGCTGCTTTGACAAAATCAACGGAACTACCCGGAACCGGCCGTTTCCAGGCCGGACTGTTCGATGCAACAACTATATTAGATTAATAAAACAAAAATAATAAAATGCACGATTCGCTCAAAGAAGAGATAATCAACGATTTATTTATATGCCTCTCAATCGAGTACACCAACTTTGACATAATTTAGTGATGTATTCTTGAATAAATTCAAAAAAAGAATTCAGAACATGCAGAAACAAAAAAATTATGAATTATAAATAATTTTATCTTTGCTCATACCTCGATGTTCCTTTTTTTTATTTCTATCAAAATTCCAGAATAATTGCTATCACTTTTTATTTTTCATGTAAAAACATATTTTCGTTACAAGACACCTAGTTTACGTAAGAGAATAGCCATGCTCCTTGATTAGTGCTAATTATGTAGCTGAATTCCCCTTGAGAGACATTTTTCTATCTAAAAACATGATATTTTTTTTTTGAAATATTTATGAATGTACAAATATCCTACAGATAACTGCTTACTCTACTAACGCCTCGATTTAGGCCGACACTTTTGATAAGCTTAAAGGAATCATATTACAATTTCCGATTATGAATTCCTTCAAGTTGTGCCTTCTTTCTTTATATAGAATTTGGCATTAAAACAACAGTCTTTTTTCTGACCATAGGCCATCACAAGTAGCACCTTAAAATGAACATTTATATATTGTTAGTTTACTTATTGAACATAGTGTTGAAGTATGTCATAATAATTTCATGCAGAAAAATATCTTATAGAGAATAAAGATATTGATACAAGTCTTTAATAACCTTGATATCTTCTAAAATATAGATGGGTCAAGCAAACAACCCTATTATCTATATACTATTAAGATCTGTCATAAGTCAACAAGTAGTTGCCTATTGAATTTGAATAAAAATCAAGGGGGGAAAAGCGCCACTTCCGTATTTCGAAGTAGAATGGGAGTACAAGGGAGTACAAGTGAAGTACAGGGAAGTGTGAGTGAAGTACAAGGGAGCATGAGTGAAGTACGGAAGTCGCGCGGGGGGGGGGGGGGGGGCGGGGGGGGGGGGGGGGGGGGGGGGGGGGGCCCCCCCCCCCCCCCCCTTGATAAAAGTACATCAAGTGTATCATTTTCTTTCTATCGATATTAATGCATGATTTCTATTTATTCTAGGTGTTTGTAAAGGCCATTGTGATGTATGTAAAATTCTGTTGAAATAAGCATGCTAGTTGACTGATTGAAAGACAATAAAAGAAACTGATTATCTTTCCATATATGTTGTTTTTGTGCACAAAAATTGTTTCAATTTTCATGTTTTTAACTGCCATTTCGCCTGCTTTAATATTCTTTAATGACGATAGAAAAAGCCCCCTGCATACTTCTATTACATTCCATAAGATTACATTTCGATACGGTGTGCTGTAGAAGTACGAGTTGGAAACTTTCTTCGTTAATAATTACATATCGATAAGCCATTTTGAGCATGTACAAGAATATATGCGGGAATAACCGAGAATAAGAAGAATAATACCAACGATAATGTGTAGAGAATAATGCATCGCTCTTGTATATATATATATACATATATGTACCATTGACGATTCTTTTTTGTACGAGTATTATACGTATATGGACAGTCTATTCTTGTACGAGACATATACAGTAACGAATAGAAGAATCAGAATAGTCGTAGTGTCTGAGCTAAATTTGGCTAACGTAAAAAGAAAAAAAGCGCGTAAAGGTTCGCGCTTCTTCTGATTAATATATATTTATACATCTACACATAGAGCAACAGCAGGAAGTATTTTCGGTTGAAAGAAAAGAAAAAAAAAGAGACAAGCGATAAAAATAATGACTTCTTGTCTTTTCTCTCATCGATAGGGACCAGGCCTTCCGGTCAGGAAGATGATGGTAGAAATTTCCTTCTTGTAAAGCGATGATAACTGAGCAGGAATAGATGCATACATGCATGAATACCATTTCCAAAAGGAGAATAGATTATTTCTAGAATAGCATTGCTGTTCAGTTTACAACATACATGTATGATGCTGTTTCTAGGTTTGGTAGAGATAGAGAACAGAAAAGAAAAGAATCCCCTTGACGAGAAACAACAATCAGATCATCCATCTGCATTTTCTTTTTATCTTGTATTCTATCAGCTGGTTAGCATCATGCAAGCTGATCGTCATACCTCACCAGTGTTGGCAGCATGCTACCTTTCCCAGTCATATGTATCTTCCTAATCAGTAATTCATTTTTTTTATAGCAGCCTGATCAATGAATAAGAACAGAGTGTGAATGTCTACATGCAAATAGATCGTTGATGATTTTTTTTTCTACTATCTGCTATTTTTTATGGATGATTGTATTTTCAGTGCAATGAAAGATCAAATGTAGCTATTGTTGTAGATTTATTTGTACAAAATAAATAAAAAATGATTTGACCTCACTGTTAATAATTTCATTCTATTTTTTCGAAACTTCATTTGGTATTTTCTCTTGATTGAGTGAACAATTCAGAAGATACTCTCAGCATAAAGCATCCATTTTACTATATAATCTATGTGCGCATCTAATTGCTTGTGAAGGTAAACCTCAATAATATTTAATGTAAACATAGTTGTTTATTTAAATGATAGAATGGCTTGGTCTAATGGGAAAATATTTTGTTTGCCGAGTGATGATTGAGTCGGTAGTATCATTCCATGAACTTTGTTGTAGAATAAATGATAATATTTCAATAAAATCTTAGATAACACTAAGAAACAACTAAAAGACAATCCTGTAAAAGTTTATTTTGTGACTTAGTTAGATGCGTAAAAGAATATCGACTATGTCTATTTTTATATACTCAGCAAAAACAATATCATCTGCTTATCTGTACATGTTTAACATGATTTTTTATTTATTTTTATTGTACAGTAAACGATAAAAAAAAAGATGATGTGTGTGTTTAAATGTCGCGGCAAACTTTTAGTTGATGCGTTGTCTAATTTAATTATTATTTGTAGTTGCCGGGTTACTGGTAAGCTCGTCGATGATGTTTTGAAGTTGTTCCTCGGTTAGCATCGTGGATGTCTAAATTATGAATAGAAAAACTGCATCAATTATTAAAAAAAATATTTTACTCAAAGTCCAGAGAGTCATTCAGTCTTAACTAACCAATTCTGTGCTGAGTGTGCAACTAAAAAAGTAGAGAATCATGTTCTTTGCATGTTAATAGTATCAACTGACAAACGCAAAAGCTCACTAGTTTAATTTCTGATCGATCGAACAAATCTATCTTCATTTTACTATTAGACTCTCATGAAAATTATGAATAGTAGGAATAAATGTGTTATCGTCATCGAAACTCATTTGAAAAAGATCAGCTACAATCAAATAACTTATTGACGATTCTATTTTGTTCCTAAAATTATTTACTTGGAAGAAAACAAGCGAGATTCATTTTCTATTTTATATATAAAGTAAACATACTTGGCAGATATGCCGAGAAGCTGTCACTTCTCAGGTTTATTTTAATTTCGATTCAGGTTAGCACAATATTATCTTACGAGCAGCAACGACAAATTGGGTGCACTGCACAGTATATAAAAAAAAGCGCAAAAAATATCATACGCTGTTTATAAAAGAGTCCAATTATTATTTCTTTTTCATCTCATTTCACAACCTATAGAGAATTATTATTCTCTACCTGAATTGGTGGGATTTGTTGTTGAACAAAGCTTGTAGCTTTTCCATTTGAATTTTCATTCGATAGATGACAATTATTCGTTCGATTCACAACAGTTCGAGGTAAAGTGTCAGGAGCATTTGTTGTAGGAATCTGAAATTGCTGTGGTGGTTGAATTAATCGTGGTGATGGTGATAGATTTGCATTATTTGGTAGGTAATGAATTACGGAAGATCCCGGCAGTCGTTGTGGATCCTGATATCGTACCGGTGCGCTTTGTTGTTGCATTGGTTGTGGAAACGACATTCGTAGTTCTTGTTGATTTTGATAAATGTGCGGCTGTTGCTGATGATATAATGGCTGATTTTGAGGCTGCTGTAATGGTATTTGTAGTGATGGCCGTTGTTGTAAGACACCAATCGAATTTGATGGTTGATATGGAAACGATTGTGTTTGATATTGTATTGGGGGTTGTTGTGGAATTTGTTGTGATACGCTCGTTGGAGCAGCCACATTGTAAATACCACATCGACGCATAAATTCTTCGGCAATATTTGGTTGAGTACGAATAATATTTATTAAAGCTTCTTGATCATTTACATATGAATATGGTTGTGGTTGTGGTTGTAGTTGTGATTGTAGTTGTGGCTGTAGTGGTGGCTGTGGCTGTGACTGTGACTGTGACTGTAGCTGCTGTTGTATGCGATCGGATGATGAACAAACATGTTGTGGTGCTGCAACGTTATTGTTTTGACTATCATATGGTATAGTCGTATAATCATGAACACTATTGGAATCAGAACTCTAAAGATAAGTTATTAAAATATATTTCAAAATTAAGTATGCATATATTTCTACTTGTTCATTGTCGAATATAAGTGATGGCGTCATTGGAAGAAACGATGAAAATGAGTCTGAAACGAAAACTAATTGAATATGATGACATTTCTATTGAATGGTTTACTTGGACTGAATGGAAATAAATCATTAGAAGTTTGACTTTGGATGTCAGAAATATCTTCATCCACATTTCCATCATTAGCACTAATATTAAATAAAGAAAATTAATATCACCTTAACGAATTCTACTTGCTTATCAACAAGATCTGTAACTGGTTTATATTTTTCATCATTTTTTAATATTTGTTGTAACCGCTCGTCTAATATCAATATTTTATTATTATTATTATTATCATTAAATGATATTGATTTAGTTTTATTAAACTTACGATAGTATTTTGAAAATTCACCAAATGATAAAAAGGTTTTACCATTTTCTCTATCATTGAAATTCGATAAGACGTGTATCCGATTGGCACTCTCCGTATGAGTTGAGAGTACAAATTTGCTAATATCAGCTGCTAGTATACCAGTATCAAATGTACGATTTTGTAACTTTTTTGTACGATCTAAAATAGAAAAATCTTTTAAACAGGAATAGAATTATTTAAAACAAACCATTGTAGATATCAACACGAACAGCGCACGGAGAAGGTTTGACTGATTTGATACCGGTTGAAGATGTTGCCACAACATTATAATCGACTCGAATCGAATTCAAACGAAGTGCAATTACCGGTGAACTGGCAATACCTGATTGAACAATGGCTTCAGCTGCTCGTTCACTGTTACATATACCAAGAAAAAGACTAAACATTAGCAAACAAAAATTAATAAATTTCCATCATTTATCTTTACAATTAGACATTTACCCATCGGCATGAAACATAGAAAGAATTGGGTGTTTACCCATGAATTCAACTTGATGTACAAAATGAACGAGAAAATCCTAAAAATGAAATAATCATTATTAACTCTAAGATAAGTTCTAGAAAAATGCAGAGATATGAGAAAAAGAATAGAAGAAATCTTCATTTTTTAAATGAACTGTACTCGTAAGAAAAATTTCCATAGAGCAACATACCCAGTAAACATCTTCTATGGATTGAAAGTTAACTCTTTGGTCTAAACAACAATATAAGCATTTATTTCTGAAAATATCTCCAAAAATATTAAAAATCACTTGTCGCTTTGATTAATTCTTGTTCTAGAAAAATATTAACACACTCATTAGGTCGAACACCTGTGCGATGAATAAAATAACGTTGCATATATTTTAGCATAGTTTTAACATCAATTAATTGAGCCTAAATATTCAAATCAGATTTTTCAATACTTTGTTAAAATTTACTTTTGAAATTCGTTGAATATCATCAATTATAACACGTGCTAATAATTGTGGAATTTGATTGTTATGAGCGCCAATACCGAACCGTACTGATTCCAATGGGATTTGAAATACTAGTGGCATTTTACTATCAGCCAAATTAAGCTGTAATAAATCAGATGTAGATTAGTATTTTTTTCTAAATGAATTTACTTGAACTTTGACTGCAAATTTAAATGAATGTAATAATTGAGCAAATCGAACGCGTGTATCAGTTTTTAATGCCTGTTCGATAGTAATAGCCGATAATTCAGCATACAGAAATGTTCGAGATTTACCACCAGGTGCTGTTTGTACTTGGCATGTTTTCCATGAAAGTGATCGAGGTTCTTCAAGTTTATAATGAGCAGATGAAGGATACAAACTAGGTTCTAAATATAGAAAGCAAGAAAAAAGAGACAGTATGAAAATTAATATTGAATATCACATACCAATATCGAATAGTTCTAATAAATTTGGATGCGTTTGCATAAAGTCATATAATAGTGATATGATAGTAACTGATATTTTAGCTGTATATTCACCGGGAGCTTTTCGTTCGTAGATAGTGACAGGAGTTGTGCCAGAATGAGGCTGATCAACAATAAAAAATGAGCTAAAATATGAACATAAATTTAATTATTTTCTTGATTTTGCAGCTTAAAAAAATATATTATAATTACGTGCGGAGTATTTTGTCCAGTTCATTTGAATATGTCTGACGAGATTTTGGATCACGCAACATTTGATCCATGATATATGTTAAATGTTCTGTGGTTCTGAAAAGAAAAAAATATCAATTGTACCAATGAAAAACTGGATTTGAAATTTCGAAGTCCGAAATCGGGAACATACCTATTTTGTAAATATACCAGATTCGGAGGTTGCTTGATTTCATCGTGGCTATAATAGAAAAGACGTCGGTTTTCTTGAGCAAATTTTCTTGAATTAAATTCGTGTTCACGTGCGCGAAAATTCTAAACAGATAAATATAGATGATATGCATTCCAGAAACAAAAGCGTAAATTTACATAAGCACTCGAAACAGTTTGATGATCTGCCATCTTTAGTTGCATGTCAAGTCGTATGTCAGATATAATCGATGTAAAACGTGTTTCATTCTTTATAATAGAAAAAAAAAACAGTCAAATCAGGAATATATGAAAAAAGAAATGATAACAATTACCTCTTTAATAAAGCTTATCAATCGACTTAGTATTAAGCACTTTTCAACGGATGCATCAATGATAGGTAAACTGGAAAGTTTCTCTTCCAATATTGCAACAAAATTAGTTGTTTGCCTTGAATTACGTAGAAAAGAAGAATTTTTTTTTTCATTTGATTTAGTCTTCTTTTTTTCATTTTACCCTTGCCGATTGCGTTTTTCACTGTCATCAATAATATCAGAAAAATTTATATCACCAACGGATTTTCGTGTTAAAAATGCTTGTATGCCAATTGTTCTATCCGAGTATTCATGGGGTGCTAAGAATTCGTAACAATCCAGAAGACTATATAGTACATTCTAAATTTATTTCAGGTATGTTCTTTTTCGAATTCCAATTAGTGAAAATAGCTTACTGATTGAGTGGTTGTGATTGGCACATCTGAAAAAGAAGATTTAAATTCACAGATTCAGTTTTCAATAATACTTACGGTTTGGTGCTTGTCGTTTTCTTTTTGCATTAGTGGCACTCATTATGTATGAAAGAAAAAAAAAGAAGATTTTTATCTGAAATTATATATCAAATTCGGGTCGTAAAATTCTAAGAATTTAAGAAGAAAATAAAATAGTTCGAAATTTCCTTCTGATAGAAAATGGCTCAATTGCCTTTTTTAAAATATTAATTTTTTATTGTATATATGATGTAATTATTAAACTGGTAAGATGGATTGTTTGGGAAACTTTATTTATTTTATGATGCGTCCAATAGCAATTGACATGTGATTTGAATAAGTATTGTTTTGATAAACAATAGATGATGATTATCATTATTCGGTAATAAGTAGAAGATTCTATCTTTTTTTCAAATGATCATGATGTACTGATAAATACGAATAGTTGCAAGAACTCAGATATATCTACATCATGAATTATACCATTCCGACACGTGAGTTTACCATGGATGTTGTTGTGAATTTTAATGTTTAAAAGCCATTGCTGTATTATTTAAGTTTATCCAATTTTTGAATCTATGATCATTGTTGTCCATTGATTGTCTTCAAATTTGTCAATCAAGGAAAAGTAAAATGAGCTTTTTAATATATGCTGCATACATCAGTGAAGAAACCTGTAAAAAAATCATAATAAAAATACATTTGAATGGCGGCATTTGAAGGTAAACTAAGCTATAAGTCAGTATTTTTGATATTCAATGTAACTTCATTGATAACGTAGTCAAGACTGTTTTATTATGTCAAAATTTTTCTGAAAGCTTTGTGGGGCATTATTTTTAAATCTTTTCTGGATTCATTATCGATTTTTATCATAACGAACTAAAAGATAGTAATATCATACCTGAACTCATTTTGATGTTAGTTTAGTCAGTACTACCTGTTATCATTTTAGACAGAATATAAATATTATTGATTCATAAAAATTTTCAAATTTTGTTCATAGTAATATTCCACCAATAATTATAGTTTTATTCTCACGAGTAGTCATCCGGACTGAATGTAGCAATCATGAGCAAATCATTGTATAATAATAATACACTTGAACACACCAGAATGTATATTACTTTTAAGAATAAATGAAAACAAATCAAGTAGCATAACATGTTTTGTGTCTCGTTCCATTTGTCGCATGGCATGTTGCAATATTTTTCTCAATTGTCATACTCACTACTCAGGTGAATCGGAAAATAATGAAGCGATTCTAGGCCATATTTGTTTCCGCTCTGTGTAATAATTTATGTAGTTAATTTAAAAAGAAAATACTGAAAAAGAATATTCTACCATTAACGTCGACAGCGAGTGGAGGCATCATTTCATCTGTATTCACGTCTCACTCAGGTCTACTCACTTTTTGTAACTTAAAAAAACATTGAAACCATTTTCATTCACACTCACACATGTTCATAAATAAGTATTACTTCGTAGTTGCTTGCTTGAATGACTTTTAGTTTGTCGAAGGCATGATTTAGCTACGTCATATACTTCTGCTTTATTCTCACGTTAAAGCGTTCTTTTTATAGTGACGTTATAAACTGCAAGGTTAAATAAAGCAAATAAATAGAAAAAAAAATGAAGAATGGTGACTTCAATAGAAGCAAAAGCCCGCCGGGTTCGGTACTTCGTAAGAAAAAGCGAACAGAAAAAAAACTTATACGACATTGACTGTCGCGTTCTAAAATAAATAGACAAAAAACCTTTCATCATCCACAATATTTCCAAGAAAGGTAAAATAAATTATGATGCATTGTGGACATTTGACGATTGCATCGAACATAACGATATTTCTGAGAAAAGATTGGTCTGCTTTAAAAGATTTTTCTTGCCTATTAAAGCATACGCTATAGCTATTCTCAATCCTTATCATTTGAAAGTGGTACTTCATTGATATAAATCCTATTTTAATTTTCTATGTTAATGCAAAATATTTCTTCATTTGCTGATAGTTTATCAAAAGTTATTTCAAATGAATATTTATCCTATGTAGATGTTCTATTTTTCATGGATTTTTAATATTTATAACAAATAAAAATTTTATTTAACATTATTCAATAGTTTTACCGCGCCAACAACGATTTTTGCGTAGATGAGTGTTAGTAGAAGAATGTCTCGATTTTTTTAAAATCATATCACGCCAAAAGGAATTCCTTAATTTTTCATATCGATATACAGGTGGTTGCCGAATTTTTTTTACAGCTATTTCATGTAATTTATTTCGAAGAAATTGTTCGTTTATGTCATTCAAATCATTAATAATTATAATTGGTAAATCTGCATATAATGAATCAATTGTTGAATGCCAAACAATTGGAACAGCATCTAGATAGAGAGCTTCCCATGTTCGATGGCAATCAATTCCATTGCCACGAGGTGATAACCATAATGGATATTGACGATTTCGTTCGTAAATACTTCGTAAAGTAGTCTTATCATCTACGCCTTCTAACGACTTACCAAAACATGTAGCAAATGAATAATTTTCAAGTTGACAAAAATGATTCCATACTTCTATACGTAATCCAGTTGAATCTGTATTCGGATGAAAATTGAGCAATAGTAATTTGTCAGAAACATTATTTTTAGTATTTAAAACTTTTTGTGTAATATCAAATGGTTGTACATAATAATCCTTAATACTTTGATTGAATAACGATGGTAGAGTATAATTGGAATATTGTTGATGAACACTTCGGATAGTTTCTGCCATTTCAAAACAATTGAGACCTATGATTCGGAACCAAACGAATACATTATTTCAATTATAATTATTTAAAGATTAAATTCGATCAATTAAAATTTTTTTGTTTCTGCTTTGTGTATAAATAAAGGATCAATACTAAACAATCAAGTGACAAACATAAACAGTGCACCCTTTTTGTTATTCTTATTACAGTATTATATCGACGAGAAAATCATTATGTTAATCCTATCAAGCAAACAAGTATAAAATCAAACAGATTAGATTTTAGGATTTTTACAACACAGTTACTAGATCAAATCTATAGCTCGCCGACTCGAAAAATATGCAGAATTTTTGTTAAAAAAAGTAAACATATGATAAAATAAATTCTATGTCATATTCTTACCGATTGGTATATGAGTGAAACGTTTACTTTCCGATGCACTGATATCTCCATTTTGTCCAAACCAATGAATAACTTTTGAATCGGATCTTTCAAGATATCTAAGATATTTATTCGGTACTGATATATCACTTTGTCCAGTAATTAATACAAATTCATTCTGTAAATACGGATAAATTCTTTGAAAAAAGCTTGAAATAACATCAGGTTTAATATAGATGATACTGCCATGCGGGAGATTAGGTACAGTCACATAACTACTATTCATGGTACTGTCCATGTGCTCATTAAATAAATCTTCAGGCCAACCATAAACCCAATCCGCTAAATTGCGAAAATTTTGTGGACAAACGAATTCAGGATAGTGATGAATAAAATACGATGCATTATTGAAAACAATACGGTTATTAGTGATAATAGATAAATAGTTGCATAAGGGAAAGTAATATTTACTAATTTGAATAGACACTCTATGATGAACAATATTTTGATAAATGAAAACGATGGTGGGAATGCCAATACATATTATACATATACTCCTTAAACGTACAGGATAATGTTTCGCGTTGTCATTCATTTCTAGACACATTTAAAGTATATAAACATATAGCAATATAAAAATCATTAAATAAATCTAAGCGCATCATTATTTCGTAAGTATTTTAAAAAATAATTTTCTATGTAAATATAGTGTTGAAAAATGGTACAAGAAAAATTCTTTGAATATAGTCATGTTAGAAGATTGCTATTATCATTTTGTCGACGTGTGTGGTTATTAAAGTGGAAAAGACGTGTACGCGTTGACTTAGTAATGATGTAAAGAAAATTTTCAACGCTAAAATAACAGCTGGATAGTAAACACGATGCACTGAATAATTATGGATAACTAGAGAGATTCATATATTTTCTATTGTATCGTACGCGAACTTTCAGAATATTTCCTTTTTAATATTTTCAAAGTTTGATGATGTCCTAATCGACACAAATCAAAACTCAGGAATAGTACACAAATGATAAATTGGATCATTCTCAATAGGACTCCTCGTAACAATGAGACATTTGCAATGAGCAAATGTAATATTGTGAACTACTTTTAGTTCAATTGATCTTTCTTCGAATTAGCATCTTAATGAACAGAAAATAAAACGAGGAAAGTGCACATTGTAACGATATAGACCCTGTTAGGTTCATATGTACTGGCATACTGGATAGAAGTAGCTAACCGCTACTCTTCACAATGATGTTTATTTGCTAGTTCATTCTACCCAGAGTGTAGAAACTTCATACATAACACAAGTATATATATATACGAGATAGAAATAGAGCGAGATGAATATCATGTATTCATGCAGTGGGCACAGAAAACATACAGAGCAGAAAGGAAAATCAGCGAGCGTATCATCAATGTCAGTAGACGCACGTGGAGAAGAGAGCAATCAAAGTTCTATACTAGGGGATTGTGGAGCAGATGAAAAATAGCGCGAGGAGAAGATCAACTATATACATTAGCATTACAATATTTAGTTAACATAATCAGGTTTGTCATGCAACTTAAATATTTACAGTATGGTTGTTTCTACAGAATTTATTGGATGGGGCTCATGTAGGAATAGAAATGGCTTTACTGGAAAGTTCCAATGCACCTCAATAAAATAAGCTCTGGTAACTGCTGTATACATTAGGATAAAATTCACAAATACAGTGCAAATCTATTACTTTTAATTGCAATAGAAGAGCCAATCTTTTGTGGTATCAAATAAAAACATTTCGTCTTCTTTCGTTTTAACACCAAGATTATTTCAATGTTTTCTTATGGAGTTTGTATCAACATAATTGTGTGCTTCCGTTTAAATACATTTGTCTTCATATTTTAATGTAAAACGTATTTGGACAATATGAATTCTAATGATTGTCTAACTAATAAGATCAATTCATTGTTGTCAATACAAAAATATATTACTCGTCAATTTAATAGGAACTTCTCAATTTCACAGTCCGTGCAACTGATATCATGAACGTTCCTGCTATGGCGACTTATGTAATCAAATGAATACAGACGACGGTGTAAAGTTTATTTGATAAAAAACTACATGAAATCAAAGTATTCAAAGAAGAAGCCTATAAACGTGTTTTTATTAAAATATCGAATAAGACTAAGTTTGTGAAGGTTCTCCTTATGAATAAAAAGTAAAATCCTATTGTGTGCTCGCAATAATGTCACGACCTAAATCAATCTTCTATTGATTCTATTTTACACGCCCTAATGTCATGAGCGGTAGTAGCTGCTTATACTGACACTGTTACAAATAGTAGAATACAAAAACGTTCTCAGGGATTTATGAAAGTTTTTTACATACAGTAGAAACGATTTATCATAAGTAGTACTCTCAAAGGCTTTTCGCGGGTTTATTGTTCCACCTTTTTTTCTTACAGTACACTCTGTCTTCTATTTAACTTTTCCTTTCTCGTATATATAAGTCCGTGTTCAGTGTGACCGAGTGACAACTGGAATGATGGAGTCTTGACGTAAACATTTTTACCGAGCATGTTGGCATTGTTGCCTCTCCGATTTGCAGTAGTGTTGAACTTGAAAGTTGAATTCAACTGACGCTTAAACTTTCCGGTTTCAACCTTCAACTTTTCTTGACACTCACACTTGAGATATTATGTATATGTTACAGTTAACATGAGAATTTAGTTGAGATTGGAATAATAGAGTGCATGCACCTAATAAAAACGGGGATTTTTTATGTTCATGTTTCGACTATAATATCTCTGTGAAATAGTGAGCAAATGAGCTGAAATTTTGCATCGAAGTAGAAAAAATTCTTTTCTATCTATTGGCGAAAGAATTTTTGAAAAAAGTTGAGAAATGATCGAGTTATGAGCGGTAGTTTGCAGTCACCTGATGCCATTCTAAATAAAAGCACTATCCTCAATAAGAACGCTAATGCAAAAGTTGTCCCTAATTAGAACGCACCAGCAAAAATACATTGAATAACGGGTACCATTCGAAAATCATGTCATATCTGCTTAGAAACTTTAAAATCGAACTCAACCTCCGCTAGACAACTTATTCATTACACATTTCTNCAATAGATAGAAAAGAATTTTTTCTACTTCGATGCAAAATTTCAGCTCATTTGCTCACTATTTCACAGAGATATTATAGTCGAAACATGAACATAAAAAATCCCCGTTTTTATTAGGTGCACACCCTCAAGATTTAATTAAGGAGACCCCCCCCTCAGAAGTCAAGTTTTTGTTAGAAAATTCGATTTTTCAAAAAATACATTATCTTGTAGCTCTGAGTGTCCTCTTTCAGAATATATATAAATTATATGAAAATAATAAGTTACATATTTAGGCTTTTTTTGGCGCGTTTACTCGAAGTCATTATAGAAATAGTCTAATTTTAGTGAGTTTTTTCTTAGTTACCGTGAATTGATATCGTTCAAATTTTGGTTCGAGCATTAGAAAACCATCCTGATATCAAATAACATGTTTCTAAGCGGTCTGAGCGGCTGTAAGAAGATTTTGGTAGGTGTTCTTATGCAACGAAAACCTTGTGTGTGTAAGCGACAGCTATTATTTCAGCTTTATCTCCGAATGTAGGGATGTAACACTAGCAGTGCACTACTAGAGTAACGACACAGATTGTTATTGATCTATATTAGTACTAGATAGTACTTGAGCTGACCAGTATACTGACCAGCACCAATACTGACCAGTACCAATAAAGAACAGTGGCGATGTTGCAGTACTATTACGATATATTCGCATGGTTACGTAGATGATGAAAATCAGATCATAGCATAGCAGTTTTATTTTGACACAAAAAAATGAATGGTACTTTGCGATCTAATAAAACAGAAAAAAAGGATAATCATTATATAGCAGAAAGATCGATAAAGCACATATATTTCTTTTTCTTTCATTCACTGTGCTATGTGTTCGCTATGACAGTTATCACATCTGACCAGTAACCATCAAAAGAGCACAATTTTCCAAAAAGAGGCGCTACAATAAATTTGAATTTCCAAATCTGCTTTAATTTTTCTCGAAAATGCCATGAACTGATAGATCTTTTACGAGCTTTCCAATGATATATAATATGTTACAAATATTTACGCAGAAACACCATGAACTACTCCCCAATGTTGTAAGTCATTTTTCTCAGCTTCACTTTTTTCTTGTTTTCTGATCACTACGGAACATTTTCCGGGTCTATCGCTCAATGCACACTACTGATTTTTTTTCATTCGAAAGATCAAATATTTCTCTATAAATTGTACGGACAGATTTTTAAGATATATTTCGGTTAACTATTTTCTAATTGATCATAATTTAAATTTCTTTTTTAAATTGGTGACCAAAACAAAAAAATTTTTTATTTCTGATTTTTCATTTATCTCAACGCGCTCTCATCTCGCTTGTATGAGTCGCACAGTAATTAATGTATCTTGCTGAACTGATGCTTTAATATTGAAAGGAAATAAAATACTTCGTTGATTATAACATTACTGTTACATCATTAAATAAATACTTATTTATCCGAGTTTTACACTATAAAAATTTAGTAGAATCTATTAATATCTAAATTTTTTGTCAACAGTTCCTTATTAATTTAAGCTTTTATAATTGATAATCGTCACTATGAAACAGACAATGATTAAACATAAATTACGAAGTTTCTTTTATATTAGCTTATTTATTTTTAACGAAGAACGATTGTAGCTAATAACACATCAAATGGAGTACTCATATAAGAAACTTCTTTATTAATTTCATGAAAAATTTTTAAAAAAATTTACTTTCCTGCCATATCATTCGATATAAAATCTTTTTCCATTCCCATCCCACCTGCTCGAGACCCGTACTTCGAAATAACGATAGCGAAACTCTCTTTCTGTCTTTTCTTCGAATGCATAACGAAGGAGAAAAATCAATGTCCCGCGTATTAAAACAAACATCTTTTCAGAATCTTTCTCATTTCTCTCTCTTCAATCATGAAAGATTGACACGATTAATCTTGGAAACAAAAACATGTTTTTTGAATCTACATAATCAATCAAACTATCTCATATCACTCACTAATAAAATTATATTTCTATGAGTCACTCTCTCATAACATTTATAGAATAATGAACAATTCCAATCTCAACTCGGTTCTAAACTCTACTGCCACATATACGTGTAGACGTCGTTTTCAACCTTTCGTGACACACACAGTTGTATCTATGTGATGAGTTACCGATTTTTTTCGAAAAGGCTCTCCGAAGCGGTTGCCTTGTTGTTTTGAGACACTTACTTAAAAGGTCTTTTTGAAAGTTTCAGTCTAGCTGAAGTTACAAATATTGCATGCATGGTTAGTTGTTTCAGGCGCGATAACTGGGGATTTAATGTAAGTGCGCTGAATCTGGATTATTGAGTACCAAAATCGAAATTTTAACAGAAAAATCGGCGCTCTGCAGCATAGTACCTCTACGTTAAGCTTTCATAAAATACGTCGAAACTATGAGTATGACAATGTCTCGCCAATGCGTGTTCCAGAAATAAATTTCAGACGTATGGTGTTATCCAATGAGGACATTTGAACTGACAAATGTTAGCAAAATAGTGAATTTTCCGTGCATTGGTGCGATACATAGAATGTCAAGAGTTCAATTGTTGAAGCTGAAATTGATTGAGAGTATGGACCTTAGTGGTATGTCATTTTGCAGAAAAATTCAGCGGAATTGAATGAATCCTCTTTGAGATATTGCGTATCCAAAACCGCATTTCGTGAAATCGAAACTTGTAAGTTGAAGTTTCAGTTGAATTTAAGCTTCAAGTTCGACATATATGCTTTCATCATAGCACGCAAGAAAACATGTTCTATTTTTAACTGTTGAAGATTACTTTCATCCTGCCATATAATTACAAGTAATGATTTTTATAGTCTTATGAAATTATTGTTTCTATGAATATATCAGCGAAGTTTAATTGACATAAAGTATTCTTTTCAATGAAACTATTGTCACTCTAAGTTTTTGATTTTTAACAAATATTTTCAAGACATGATTCATGTTCTTATTGACTGACATTTTATAATTTTCGAAGAGTAGAATTCAAATATCATTTGAAATCAGTATGATATTTGTGTTCCCATATAAAAAAATAGGGATACAATCAGATTAAAATCGATTACTGTTTTGATTAAAAATCGATTATAATCGGAGAAAGCAATTATTTCGCTGTACTAATCTATTATTATTGATTAAAACTGATTGTACTCAATTCCTATTCAATTAGTAATCGATTAAAAGGTATATGATTATAAGCGATTTTAATTAGCTAAAATCGGCTATAATCGATGTAACAGCGGTTTCCCAATACTACCGCTCACACAAATTTCAGTTGATTTTTATCTGTTTTAAATCAATCACAAATCAACTAACAGCTGATTCAAAGTAGTTGTGATGGTTTGAGATCGACATCAGGCACACAATAACATCTCATCAATTACTTCCAGTAACGCTGATTTACAATTAGCAAGATTAGACTTATTTTTACTTTCCTGAAAGTACTTTCTCAAGAATTCATCAGTATTTTCTGAATTAAATTATTCAGAATTTTTACTTTCGTAACAAAATATATTTCCACTTCTTTATTTTCTGCTCAACGAACTGGTGATACTCCTCTTCGAGAAAAAGGAAGAAAACAATGAAAACAATCGCTATCGTTTTGAAGCGCAAGGAAAAAATAACGAAAAAAACAACTCAGTTTTATATTAAAAGGAAACTCGTATTATAACTCAGGAATGTGAAGGTTTTGTGCAATCAATTCTTTTTTTTTGGGAAGTACTGTAAAGAGTGCTATAGTTTTTTCTTTGAAAAGGCTTTGATATTTCTGACTATCGTGTATTACATAAGATTTTCGATACGGTATTCGAGATAATTGAATCGTTGTTCTATATTCAAGTCAGGGCATATACGTTGAAATCGCGTTTTTCATATGCATAAAGAAATCGAGCTCAGTATCTAAGGTTGTCTTGTTCTTACATATATGGAGTCTCAATAGGTTGTTTCATCATTTTTGTGGAACCCACATATATATTTTCGAAGAAAATGGTGAGTGTAAATTTAAAAGCGAGATTTTTTGCGGTTCCCCATCCCATTACAGACATTAATGAGTTGAAAGTTGTGCTAATTAGGAGCTTGACTGATTAGGTTGCTATTTCTTCCTCTTTTAATTCCAGATTACATGAAAAAGCAATGCTTGCCCATTACAGACCATAGAAGCTAGTCTCTGTCATTGTTAAATATACGAGCTAAAAATTAATACTTTATTACAGACATAAGCAAATAGGCAATGACCTAATTATAGGTTTTGTAAATCAGGGTAGAATTTTCAGGTGAACTAATTTGAATTATTTCAGTAAACCGAATGGATATATGTGAGTTTCACATGTTAACCCCAAACGGGTTGCGCTAACAAGCTTTTGGAATAATCAGGGACAGCGCGAACGAGGGGGGGTTGGGGGTTCCCTCCCCCCAACTTTGGAAATTTTCGTTTCAATTTTACTCCGATTTGAAGAAAATAGAAGAGATTTTTATTGATTTTCTCCGATTTTTGCAAAGAAACCTCCCCTTTTCAAGTAACCCCCCTATACTTTTATTACTTCGCGCCGTCCCTGGGAATAATAAAGGTGATAGTTACTGATGTAGTATTACTTATGCATGCCATTAATTATCAAGTACTGAAGTATTACTCTATCTTTCTAAATCTTCCAGATATCATATTTTTAAGATTTAAACGGTAATTTATTTTACATTGCTGAAATGAACGATCTTTAAATTACTATGATGGCTTTAATCTTAACTTTAACTTTTATAACGCAACATAATCATAAAAAAATCATTACAAATGATTTTTTTCAAACGTTTTCTTAGTAATTACGAAAAATCAATAAAGAAGTGACTTCTGATTGTGGAAGTTCTCAAAACATGTTTTTTTCAGCCTCCGATCAGTTTCCCTTGATTTTCGTAAACTATTCTGTTGAAAAAATTGAATAACTCCTAATTGGGTTTTCAATTTAGCTATTTTTACCTGCATAAAACTCAGTTCGCTATAATGCATTCGAAAGCAAAATTGATTCTAATATATTATTAGTAGTAGGAGTTTATTTTAAACGAATTTAAATCTCAATGATTATAATCGATTCGAGAAACGTATCAATTTTTGTGGATTTTAAGCGAGAAGAAAATAATAAAATACTGATGAAAATCAATTATTACTTAAAATCGATTCTAGCTGATTAATAAAAATCGTAGACAATCGATTATAGCCGCTTTAATCGATTTTATGGCATTAAAGTAAAAAAATCGATTAAAATCTTCAATTCAATCAGAAAAAATCATAATTGCTAGATTTTCATCAATTATTTGTAGTGCGAATCGATTATAATCAAGAATATGTTGATTTTTCGCGTGAATGTTTTTACATGGGATTCAGACACTTACATCTATTGAACGCTATATGATTCTAAGAGAGCATTGCATCATTTTTTTTTATGCCTCACGATAATCTCCAATGAAAAACGTTGAGTTGTGAGAAAATGAAAAGTAAACTGATAAAACATAATCAGGATTCCATTCTGATTTTCAGTCTTATAAATCTACACTACAACATCGTTCATCAATGGCTAATTTATTCTGTTTTCATTTTTCTTTATTTGCCAAAAATGAAACAATCATTTACCTTTGACAAACAGAGATATAGGATTCATTGATCTCTATCCTTTATTATAAAGGAAATAAAAGATAAAGTATCATCCCTATCAACGGCAACAAACCTATGAAAACAATGGTAATAACTGTTTGAGCACGTTTATATGCCTCCAAGCATATTGACACTTTGATTACTAACCAAAAGCGAATGTATTAGAAGACCTACTTTCAGACCTGTAATAGAAACAAGTAAATTTTCAGTACTGATTTAATTTTGATTATACTGCATAAGCATTATTTGACATGAGTCCATCGAAACTACGAATTGAAATATTGATCTTATATTTAATCTTACGAGTTGATTATTTATTAAAATGCCAGAAAAATTTTTATTTTGGTTAGAAACACAGGATGAAACCAAATTATTTGCATATCTTAAAACAAATAAAACTTTCTGCGAGCATTATCTCTGGTCAAACGAAAACAAAACAAAAAATGCCATTTCTAAAATAATCATGATTCATGTTTTTTCATTGCGTGCGAATAACGATCCAGCGGTGGAAAACTGTATTTCGAAATGATCTATCTACTGATTTCTCAACCTATTTCGGAAAGAACTTTCGATGTTTGTCGAATAGCCACTTTAAGAACATCACTGGTGTCCATAAAATGTAAAAAATTAACGTACTAGTTACAATACTATAAGTTTGTAGATGTGTGGGAATTTAACCCTGGATTTTACTTCAATGATAGTCTCAATTGAATCATTTAACGAACAGCAAAATTTCACTATTAATTTTTTACTTGTTGTAAGTACAACTTTGTTGACAAGATGTGCATGTTTAATTGCTTATTACTATCGATTGTTGTCTTAGAAATTTAAGACAAATTTAATGGTTATATGCTTGTAAATTATTTATTTTATTAAAAATCTGTTAGTACTTTTAGTGTGAGTTAACTAACACAGATCATCTGCTTTTCTTGTTTTAAAATAAAATATGTCAATTGATTTTTGTTCGTTTTATTTGTTTTTTCTTCTGTTAAACATTATTCATAGCCATGTGAGGTTTTTTAGTAGCCGACATCTTTTCAGTATTATTAGTGCCAGTTGATCCATTCAAATTTATCTTTCCAATATCATTCGCTAACAAATCATTATCATTATGATCCCCATTTGTGGCCGTTAAATCTGCTCCCTCATGTTTACCAAATATTTCTGTAAATAATGTATCAAAACGTGATATTAATGCCGATCCTAAGCAAATATATTGCAAAGAAGTTGCCAATTCCACCCGTTTAACTGATATTGCCCATGTATTCATGTCAATAACAAAATTACTTGAACCAATAAGCCATCTATCTTCGTTCCAATCGACATAAGCGATTTCTTCTACAACGCGGCCATCAGGCATAAAACGATATAAAGTAAATTGATAATTTTTATCAGTTGCTGTTGCTTCTAATGTAACTGTGAAAAGTTCTTTACTAAATTTAACGATACCCCAATCACCTGAATGATCTTTAATAATGAGTGCTTCTTCATTTTCCGGATTTAATGTGATAATAGATATATCATGTTTATCCGATACATTAGTAGGTAATGGTAATTGGGACCAGTTAAGTGTATGACATGAAGCAAATATAGCACTATTAAGTGTTGCTGTAAATATATCAATATCATTAAGAACAGTATGACGAATATTAAGTAAGATTGGATCATCTTGATGTACTGGTCGAATAATATGTAATGCTTGTTGAACTCGAACATCTTCGAGATTAAATAAAAATGATGTACCTAATTGAGCTAGATAGTTTTTGTCAAGTGTTACTTCTTCATATTCGACAGGATCATATCGAACAATAATTGTATTTATATCAACAGCTGGAACACCAACAATCAAACTATTAACAGATGAAAAATATGATGTTCTTTTTTAATCAAACTGTTTAATTAATTAAATTTATAAATTTATTTCTCTCTCTCTCTCTTTCTCAATGAACAGAAATGCTTATAATCCCTATACTAAATATCCTAAGATCTGTATATTGTCAAATATTAATTATATAAATGATTCGTTCATGACAACCGGTTTAAATCAAAACAATATTCGATATATATATATATATGATACCTGTTTGCAGTGGATAAAAGTTTTCGAAGAGGCGAATCAGCTGTAATAACAGTTTCAAATATATGATAAAGTGCAGTTGGATCATCTTCAGCTGTTGAACTATTAGCTGCTTGAACAGGTTGCTGGAATTGAGTGATGGGAAGAAGTCTTTCCGGTGGCATTACAAATTCTGCAAGTGAACTAAAATAAATCATGGGCCAAAAACCAGCTTTCTGCTGAATTTTAAGCGTAAGGTTTTCTCTAAAATCACCTGGATCAGCATCAAAATGCGCCTCAATATGTCCTGATGAACCACGAGCAAAAATTTCCTGATCGGAATTATTAAATTGTGCAAAAAATTGTTCACGTAACGGTTCATTAGGCGTGCGATCATGAAGCGATACAACTGTACTGGCTCTGTCGTCAACATATTTTTTTTCATTACCCGTTGCCAGATTAGTATTTTCGATTAATTGTACATATAATGAATATCGTTGACATTCAAGAAGAAAGTTGTAATCAGTAACAAATTGATAGAAGCCTCGTGATGTTTTTCCTCGATACATGCAGCCACTTTTTGCTAGGCGATCACCATATAAATCAAACCATTTACGACGTGTTTCACTATCTGATGTTGATAATTTCGATTTTGCTGAACGATCCTGTGTTGTATCATCATGATGAAGAACATGCTGAAGATTTGCCATCATATCCCGACGATAGGCTTCGGGAAACAGTTGATGTGTATGCCAAATAACATCAATATCATACATTGGTACCACAAATAATTGTGGATGGAGACGTTTCAAAAAAATGAATTTTTTATAACGATTTAATGCTTCTTCGAGAAACTCAGGATCTTTATAATGGCCAAATGCAACATTATAATAAAAATCTGCTTGTCTTTCAACAGCATGACTTAAAGCATATTTTATTTTACTTGTATATGGTGGAATAATTTGTATGTTTGTTTTATAATCTAAATGATATGGCATATGACGACTATATTTTTTGGTCCATAATTGTTCACTAAGTTTAACTATCTGTGGTGAACGCGCACGTACACGATTCGACAAAATACGTCCATATAAACGTTCACAATCACTTGCATATGATGTCGGTGCTAACATATGCGAATGCCAAACAAAAAGTACATCAAGAGGTGGAACAATCTCTAAATCGCCAACTTCTGCTAGAAATGGAAGCCAAAACATTTCATAACGATACACAGCGTATTCACACGCTTGTTTTTGAACATATTCAGGATGATCATAATATTCTTTTAGATAAGCCAGATGATCAATAGCAGCTTGCTTAAGATCTTCACTAACTACTATGTGAGATGGATGAGTTATAGACGAATTATTCGGGGATGGATTTGTTACATGTGATACTGAAGCCATGGTTGTTAGTCGGTGAATGAAAAAGTGTAAAAAGGAAAAAAGTACGCTCACGCACGCTTATTCAAGAAAAAAAGCGAATAAAAAACGTCATATAGTCACGCCTGATTAAACATTATCAACGAACATCACTCAATAGATGCATAAGATATGATATCATTTATTTACAGGGACTGTCAGGCGTTTTCTGCACGGAGGCATAAGTGAAAAGATAAGCTCTATCATATTGTTCAAAAAGCTATACCTCAAAAAAATTTCCTCGGGTTAATAATGCTATTTTATCGAACAACAGAATTTCAATACGAATACAATCGACCAGCGACATCTACTTTCATTTGACTTATTTTTATGAATATAGATTATTTAAACGTTATTTTACTCTATTTGGATCAATTCAACGTTCAAATAAATATTTCATATTTTAATTACTCTATTTAATAATTCCAGGGTTTTCATTTTCTGGAATGTCAACGAAGACATACTTATTGATTCCGTGCGAGTCGCAGAATTAAGATTTTCTGCATGCAATTCAATTGAAAATAAACTGTTAAATAGAAAAGATTTCATTTATTGCGTCAATAAAAAAAGCGATTTCTCTCATGACGACTGATAAATCTCAAAGAGATTGGTGGCACCATTCAGTTGTTTATCAAATATATCCGCGTTCATTTTTCGACTCGAATGATGATGGTATTGGTGATATCAATGGTATAATAAAGAAACTTGATTATCTTAAAAGATTAGGCATCGATATTGTTTGGTTGAGGTTAGCAAAATAGTTCTCGTTCATAAATAAAGAGTAGGTTTTCCTATTATAATTTTCTAGTCCAGTTTATGATTCTCCAAATCATGATAATGGTTATGATATTCGTGATTATACAAAAATCATGACTGAATTCGGTACCATGGAGGATTTTGATCTTCTATTAAGAGAAATGAAAAAACGTGAATTAAAATTAGTTATGGATCTTGTTGTCAATCATACTAGTGATGAACATCCGTGGTTCATCGAATCGAAAAAAGGCAAAGACAATCCCTATAGACATTTTTATCATTGGCAACCTAGTAAAGATGGACATCCACCAAATAAATGGGGTGCTTGTTTTGGAGGTTTATGTTGGGTAAAAAAAGAAGTTTTCTCTATGCTCAAATTGACTTCATTCTTTTTTTTCTTATTTTAAGACATATGATGGTCTCACCTGTGAATATTACTTGCATACATTTACAGAAAAGCAACCCGATTTGAATTGGACGAATCCTCTAGTACGCGAAGAAATTTATAAAATGATGCGTTGGTGGCTTGACAAAGGTGTTGATGGATTTCGCATGGATGTAATTAATTTTATTTCTAAAACAGATAGTTATCCTGAAGGTGCACCTATTGGTGATGGTTATCATACAAACGGTTCGCCATACTTTATAAATGGACCACATGTACATGAATACATTCAAGAAATGAATGAAAAAGTCTTAAGACATTATAATATCGTAACTGTTGGGGAATGTCCAGGTGCTCATTTGAGAGAAGCAGAATTATTTACTTCTCCGGATCGAAATGAATTAGATATGATATTTACATTTGAACATATGAATTTAGATGGTAGTAAATGGGCACCAAAATTACTTGATTTAAGACTTTTGAAGGATCATTTTACAGTATGGCAACAGCAATTATATGGAAGAGGATGGAATAGTTTATATTGGAATAATCATGATCAGCCAAGAATTGTTTCACGATGGGGAAATGATTCTGCACAATATCGAGTTCTATCTGCAAAAATGTTAGCAACATGTTTACATTTTCTTCGCGGAACACCTTATATTTATCAGGGAGAGGAAATAGGTAAATCAATTCAAATACACTTTTTGTGAACTCTGGCAAAGAATAAAATTAAAACTCTGAACCCATTTACACGAGAAACAACTCACAGCTTCCTATGAATGATATCATTTAGTCCATAGTCATTTTTTGCACTAATAAATGCCAACTGTATTTCTTCAGGTATGACCAATGTTCGCTTTCCAACATTAACCGACTATCGTGATATAGAAACAATAAATTTTCATCGGGATGCACTTGAATCAGGTCTCACGTTAGAAAAAATAATGGCAGGTATATATGCAAAATCACGTGATAATGCTCGTACCCCAATGCAATGGTCCGGAAATTTACCTCATGGTGGTTTTACTAATGGTCAAACTGATATAACACCATGGATAAAAATCAATCCAAATTATACAGATATTAATGTTGAACAGGCATTAAATGATCCACAATCAACATTTTATTATTATCAAAAACTTATTGAATTACGTCGACAAATGACAATTATTGTTCATGGAAAATATGATATATTTCATAAAGATAATCAACATATATTTATATATAAACGTTATAATGATGAAGGTCATGAATTAATTATTGCATGTAATTTTAGTATGGAACCAACTAAAATTGCTGATAGTCAACTTTCGGAAAGATTAAAGAATCATAAACGATTAGTAATTAGTAATTACGAACAAGATAATAAATCCGATTGGCTTGATTTTCGTCCTTATGAAGCTTGGGCACTTGAAATTTCATAAGACTCAGTGGCAAGATTACTTTTTAGCTTCAAAATTTAATCTTACACTTATCAAGCAACGTTTAAAATTGGAACAGTGTATTTTTCTTTTTGTAATATTTTTGATTTTATAGACTGAAGCGAAGTCATAATATTATTTTGTTGATTCAACGAATGAAATCAGAACAATCATTATACTGAGTTTTTCTTGGATAGACTTCGATTATTATTATTATTATTATTATTTTATTCTATACTTTTATCTGCAAAAAAAAAGACATCAGTTCTCAAGATTAATGTCACGTCGTTCACATCGAAGACCTTGCCAACCTCGACGGCAAGTGCACTGATAAAAGCCTGTACATCGTCCTCCGTTTAAACATGGAAGTGGGCAAAATGCTAGAAAACAAACGATCAATGATATTAATTCTTTTTGATTTTATAATAATAAAAAACGAATTCGTACCATTTTGACATTGATTTGTACATACACATGTTCCATCTAAACATATTTCATTTGATTTACATGAATTATTACATTGATCACATGAACTTGTTTTACAAACACACATGCCATTGATACAATCTTCATGTGGACGACAACCCCCGCGTTTTCTACCACACATACATATATCTAATTGACAAAGTTCGCCTTTACCACATTTTCCTTCAGAGCCACAGCTACATGATAGATTATAACAACGTTCTCCCACATCACAAATTTCATAACACGGACGATTGTCTTCACATAAACCTAAAAGAAAAATAAATACATCACAAAAGTAAAATCGATTTTTAGGAAAGTATCGAACTAACCTTTAAAACAGCCACATCGGCCATCGACACATACTTGTCCAGGCCGACAGATTACTGGGCAATATGGTGTTAAAGAAGATTCACATTGTCGATTGACACATTGTGTTCCAAATGGACATGGTGGATTACATTGATAATCATTTTTTTCGTCATCTATATTCGACCAACTACATTGTCCATCGATACATACTTCATCCTCGTCACACGGAGGATCACAAACAAGAGGATTTAATTTAGCTTGTTGTCGTAAACAGATACCTGTTTTTTTCTCACAAAGTTCACATTCCGATGAACATGGATTATCTAATATAAATTCTATTCGTAATGCATTAAAATCAACAGTATAGCTCTTACATTTACAAATCGGCGGTAATGGATACCATTCTGATGGTACCATACAAAATGCTCGACTAGCACCAATCATTTCATAACCATAGTTACATTCATATTCAACCGATGAACCAACTTCATAATCGAATACACGATAAAGTCCACCTGATATGGATGCTGGCTCCGAACAGCCTAATTCATATTTATCTATTTATAATATATCAATAGAAAAACAATAGTCTCAGTTTACCTGAACAAAACGATGAACTTTTCAATTTCGACGTATCAATTGTTATTTCATTTGATACTTTTGACCAAGAAAAAATATCTCCATTTTGTTTTCGACAATCCCGGTAGCTGACCAGTAATTGTTGTTCCGATATAATTTGTTTCCAAATTTCTACACGTGTTATACGACCATTAAATAATCGATCAAATAGAATTAAGTTTGTCATATCTAGTTGAATAAATAAAAGTCGAAATGATCATTTATACATGCCTTTCTTTTAGGCTTACTTGCTTTCGAAATCGAGGCTCATTACTCCGAAATCGATCGATTGTTGACGTGCACCATCAATATATAAGTTTGATTGTTGATTTCTATTTGAATATGTCCAAGTAAAATGTATCCATTTATCAATGGGAATATTCACGTAGGTTGTTGTTGTAGAATTTGTTTGATTTCGTCGTGAATGATAAACAGCTAGTCTGTTGAAGTTGACAATGAAAGGCATGATGATAAAAATGTTTTTAGATTTGAAAACAGAAATGATCTTACCTGCCTTGTTGAATATTTAATTCAAATAGAGCACTATCATTATTTTGTTTCAATGAAATTATATTAGCTTTCGTATTGTTTTCCAAATAAAACCAAACGATAATTGTAAATTCAGTTGAATTAAAAGATGTTAAAGTAACTCCAGTATGGCTATTATTAATATGTAAAGCATAGTTTGAATAATCTATTAGAAATAAAAACAATGGAAATGAAAAATTTAAATTCAAATTTTCCTACCTAAATATTTTGGCGTAGTTGCCAAATCAGGCGTTGATGTTGTACTTGACATAACAAGTGATGTTGTTTCAGCACCGACTGAAAATAAATGATAGATGTTTTTCCTTATATATCAAAATGCACTTACTAATACAAAACTGTTCATAACCTGTCCATCGACCCATGACTGCACATTCTCGAATGCGTGGACCAACCAATCGATAGCCTGTTTCGTTACATTTTGCTCGACATTTAGTGCCGAACTTGTATTTTGTATTATTTTGTTGAGGCAAACACTCTTGTATAACTCGAGGATGAATTTTCAATGTGGGACAACGAATTTCTAGAACGATACAAGTATTGTCAATTTTGCGTTTCTCTAGTTATCTTACCCTCACATTGTGGTTCTCGCCCACTCCAGGTTTCATCTTGACGGCATTCACGAAAACTATCACCATTTACAAGACGATATCCAGTTAAACATCCAAGACCACACAATGATCCTGGCACTTGTTTACAGTAGCCCGAAAAGAAAAATCCATGTTTAGGTAATTCCAAAACAGGACACTGTTTTGTCTAATGTGTCGAATAATGAAAAGTCAGAATGAGAAATAAAACACGATAAATAATTAAAACATACTCGTGCACAATCAATATTGACAATATTAAGCGTAAACAAGATGAAAGAAAAAATAATCATATATCGACTTCGATACTTTGATTTTGACCACCAGGGAATAGAAAAGTATTGTCGACGATGGAACATTAATTTGTGCCAACAAGGAAACAAATAGAAAAGCATTACACATATACGATATTTATTATGTTAAATGATGGAAATGCCTGTTTATTGTCGCTCATTGAACATCTGGTGTTGAGAGAATATACAAGCATGAGAAATTGCGCGATTGGCATCACAAGGAAAGAACAAGAGCATACTTAATTAATGGTCGTTTATAATGTAGAAAAGATTAGTTGTTCATATAAACAAAGCATTGGTCTGAAAATGAGGAATATGATGCAGAAATTATTAGATTATACAGGCGATCGTATCTTGCGGTCAATGTCATTTCATCTGAATCGAGTCAAAGAGTTCCCATCGGCAAATAAACACTTTGTTTTCTTTATTGTCATTGATTGATTCTTTTATCATTTGTTTTCTTGTTCGAACGATTCAATAGGAAATCTTTTTAGATAGATGAAAATGGTTTTCGATGGTGATTTTAATTGTTTTTGGAATTATTAAATTAATAAGTCGACTGATTTTTAAGGTAAGTCATCATAATTGTTTTTATTTTGCTAAGATTTAGTATAAAATTCAATCAGAAATATAAGTAATGAGTTTAATGGAAATGGTTTTCTTTTTCGCACAACTATTAGACGAATGCTTAGCGATTAATCAACTTTAAGCAGACATAAAGCAGTCAATTAGTGTTTTTTTTCTTGAATTCTTCCAAATATTTCATTCATCAATCCAGGTTATAATTAACTATTTTTCCTGATTCATTCAGTGAAGGATTTATACTCTACTAGAATCTTAACAGATCTAAAACAAATTTTAGTATTGAGTGTTTGTCAAGCTTTAACTATGAGAAAAAAACCATAATATCTAACGTGTTACGCAAAAATTCACCAATCATAAATCATAGTCTACGGAAAAATAAAATCTCTGAATTATTTTAATACTAGAAAAAGCTTTAAAATCGATCAATCATAATAAAAAATACTCCATTCTTCGGTAACATTAGACGATTATTATTTGTTTGTACGGTCACTATTTGACCAAAGAAATATTTTGTCAATCGATTAGCAAACGTAGTACGGATTTATTTTCTCGATGAATCTATCAATGAAGAATACCGAAAGATAATCATGAGTTTTAAATTGACTATAATTTCTGTTAAATTTATTTATTAATCATTTAAGCTCAGTGAAACATTCAAAGGAATAATAAGCTCGAAAACACAGCAAGCAATGATATAAGCTCTATAATCACTGTTATTTATACAAAAAAAAGCTCGCTGCTAACATTAGATTTCAATTGGTTTTGGATTTGGTTTTCGAATATGACGCATATTAGCACCGGGCTCACTAAACATAAGAAAAAACAAGATTAGTTTTGTTGTTCTATGAACAGTCGTATCTCTCTGACCTCGGTTTAAATGGTGCATGTGAACCATACGGTCTGGCTACTTGAATATCTGCATCATCATTCGGAGCATAAGCTTGTGGACGTGGTTCGGCTTGTGTAATTATGCCGCCTGGCAATAGGAAGTGCTCGGTTTCGCGTTCTTTCTATAAGAAAAATAGACGAAGATAAACTTCTAAAAAAACAAAAGATTCTTATCGACTAAAACGAACCTCTTCTCGAATTTTACGTTCACTTTTACGTTTTTGTTCGATTTCATTCGAACGTTGCCATTCACGTTCAAGTTCTTCACTCGGAGGTTCTCCCTTAAAAAATAATAAGGAACAAAGAAAACAATAAGCGTGTTATTTAATTGAAACAAAGCAATCTCAACGAACTTGTTCCATTCGTTCATAACATTGTTGTATTTCAACTTCTTTGATGTTTTTGTCTTGTTGAAGTTTTAATGCATCTGATTGATAGATTGTTAATTCTGATAAAGTTGCCATCATTTTGCGTGTTATATCTTTGATTTTATTTTGTAAATCATTAACTTTTTTTGCCAATGATAATGTATCATCTTTTCCGACATCAACTTTTGTTGATAAACGTTCTATTAGACGATTCACTTGTTCAAGAATAAGGTCTTTCTCCAGTGATTGTTCTTCTTTGGTTGATAAGCGTTGTTCAAGCTATAGGAAGTTTTTTTTAACTAAATATTTTTACAATGAATTCATTACTTGTTCAAGTTTTCTCATGATCATTTCTGGTGAGTCATCCGTACCATCGAGAAAACGAACTCGTGCTGGATCATTGGGATTTTCAAGAATTTTTTCAAGTTCAATCAAGCGATCTTGACATGATTCAAGCTAGAAAAATAATACATAGAATAAGAATAGATATTGAGTTTTTCTCTAAATTGATTTTGTAAACAAAAATATGAAGTTTTATTTTAGTGTTCTATGTTCAAGTAAGTTTTCAGTATTGATTTCGAATCAGAATTTTTTGCTTCTATCACTTATTATACTATATTAAGATTCTAACACAAAAAAAAAATAATTACTAATACTTTCGATAGAAAACATGCGTTTTGTTAGATACAAGTACAATAATTATTTTCGTTAGCTTACACATATTCGATATAATTCGAGTTCTTGATCTAATGCTCGTTTGACAGGTAATTTCTTTCTCGATAAAGCAATTTCTCGCTTTTCTTCTTGAATTTGTAATTCTAATAATCGAATTTCATCATCACGGCTCCTCAATTCAATATAGGCATTTTTTAATTTTGCATCTTGAACATTGACTTTTTCCTAAATAAATATTTCAATTAGCACAACAAAACTCATTGGCATTGAAGCAAAAATACAAACTTGAAAGACAACTTCTTCATTGTATCGTTCAACAAGTTGTACACTTCGTTCGTTTCTATCCAAAACAGCTGTATCATAATCTTTTCTCAAGCGAACTAATTCTTTTTCAGCAAATGCAATTAAATTATTATAATTTCGATTTTCTAATGTTTGCTGTTGATCTTGTACATTAAGTTCTCGTAGATAAGTACGTTGTTTTTCAACTTTATGTTTTTCTCTATCGCGTTCAACAACCGACGCTAATACAAGTAAGTTCTTCTTTTGTAGATCTTTTTCTAGAATACTTAATTTAGTGCGTAAAATTTCGATTTCATTTTGAAGTAATTTTAATTTTTCTTTCATTTCATTGGATTTTTGATTATTGATTTGTATGGAATTAACACATTTATTACGTTCATTTTTAATGATATCATACATCACCGCAAATTCTTTTAATTTTACATCTAAATCGGCGATGCGTTTATCATGTTCATGAATTTCACCTCTCTTTCGTTGAAGATCTTCTTGTACAGCTTGTAAACGATTTTTAGCTTTCATTTTTTCTCGACATTTTTGTTCACGTTCATTCGATACAACAGATGCAAAATGTGCCATCGATACAGCATCACGACGATAATCGCTCTGTTTCAATAGAACTTCTTCGTGTTCTTTTTGCGCTGTTATTAACATACTTTGCTTAACAATAATTTCTTTTTCCTAAATTTTAACGAGCAATCGTAGTAGACGTGATAGAGAAAACAACAAGAATATAAACCTGTTTCTCATGTGTTTTTGCTAGATTGTCGATATCGTCTTTTAAATCGACTTGATGACCATATATGTCAGTATCATCCGTTGGTATTGCTGCTCGCTAAAAAATAAAACGAAGAAAAAAATTCAAGATTCAATTCGCATCAAAGAGATCGGCATGGCAATCAAAAACACAGCTAAGCAGTTTGTCTCATATTCAAATGTTTTTCAAATTTACTTTCAGTTGTAGCTTTTCTATTGTCATATTTGCGCTTGATAATTCATCTTTTGCATGTCGTAATCTAGTTTCCGAACGTTTTAGCTCTCTTAATATTCTTTCTTTTTGTTTTTGTATTTTTGAATGTTGTTCATGAATTTGTTTACCCATTTGTATTGTACTTTTAACTGCTTCATTTGATTGACGTCTGAATAGAAATATAAAATTCTTAATTAAAATGATAATTTCGTTTTTACTCGTCTATTTGTCCTTTCGCTAGTTTAGCTTCTTCGAATGCAATTAAATTTAGCACATTTCTTATTTCTTCATTTAATTTTTCATTATCTTGATTATCTTGATCATTTAATCGCATTTCTTTTGATGTTAAAGCTTTTAATTTCTCAACATCTTCTTGAAGTTGTCTTGTTGAATTTTCTTGTTCTTTTACACGAGCATCCATTTCTTCGATTTCTTGTTCGGTTTGACTAAAATATAATAAGAAAAACAGAATACGGATTAATTCATATTTTTAATTCTTCTTGTTTTCATTCAATTAAATCTTTCAATAGCAGCAAATCAGCAAGCTTATACAGACGCTTAGGATTTTAAGTAAAAATTTTCTAAAAATCTGTAAGAATAGATAAATTTTCTCATTATTTAAAACAAAATCTTACTCTCGTTGAAGTGACAGACTATCTGTTTGTTTAAGTAATTCAGCTGGTTTTAGTTTCAGTTGTAGATATTCCGCCTTGAATTTAAAGTAAATAATTAATAGACAAAAAAGTAAACATTTTTGTTACTTCAAGATTTTCAATTGAATGTGTAAGTTCATCAAATTGTTTAGTTGTAGTCGTATATTTCTTTCTTTTATCGCCCAATAAAAGATTTTGATCAGTAATCTCAGATTTTTTTTGTGCTATTTGTCGTTTTAGTTCATCACATTCTTTGCGTAGATTTTTTATTTTTTCATCAATATCATGTTGATTTGGTATTCGAGCCTTTTCTTTTTCTAAAGAACGTTTATCTTCTTCCAAACTAAACAATAATGAATACTGGTGATGAATCTACTAAAGAAAGAACACTTTTCATATTGTTTCTACGTACGCTTTTATTTTATATTCAAGATCAAATAAACGTTCATTAGTACATGCTAAATCATTACTATATTTAAGTAGATCTTTTCGGCGTTGTTGAACTTCAGTTGTAATTTTATCTGGAAATGATTCACCTTCTTCTAATATACGTTTTTGTTTTTCAATTTGAGCTAAATATGTATGTTCTTCTTGGCGTAATCGAGCTTCAGCTTGACGTGATCTTAAAAGAAGAAATAATCATTCAGAAAAATTAAAAAATATTTTGATTTTGTTACAATGTTAAAGCATTTTGTAATTCCATATATTTCGATTTGAGTAAGGCCATTTGCGTACCAGTAAGTGTTCCTTCTTTAAATAACTTTAACGAGAGAAGAAGAGAAATACAATAAACAAGGGGATATCTTTTGTATCATACGTCTTCAAGGGTGCGAAAAGCAGGCGTACCAGATTGTTGTCGTTCTTGTTCGTCAGCATCGATTTCATTTGGAGGTTGAGCCTCAATAGGTTCTATTTCTTCGAATTCACCTGTTTGTTGTTGATTTGATAGTTCGACATCTGCATCATCGGTGAGAAAAGCATTTTGTCGTTGGTTATTGGGATCTTCTTCTACTTGTTGATCTGTGTCATAATCTTGATCATCTTGAGAATGATCATCGTCATCATCATCACTGTGGGCACTCATTTTTTTTAAAGAATTAAGCTAAACAAAAGAAAATAAACATATATGATACATATTGTATGTATATGGGATACAATTTATTTGAAAAGCTAAATGTTTAGTTGAAAAATGTCATAAATGAAACAACCATTTTTTATGTTTGTTGATATGGGAACAGGCCACATACTATAACTATTGAATATTAATTAAACAAAAGATAAGTATAGTTCTAAAAAGTTAAACATATTAAAAAGAATTAGTATTTAATTTTAAACAGATTCATAAAAAAATATGATGATGTCGCTAATAGTTGGTGTAACATATTTTAACACGTGAACTATATTCTTCGGTTGTGTTTTGTTCTATTTAGGATTTATCCAGAACACAATCAAACTGCACATTAATTTGTTTCATATATGATATCAAATTATTAAATCTAGGATCGATCCATATTGTTGTTTTCTTGCAGATATGAAAACAAACCCATCTGTAAAAATTATCCTATCATCCTATCCTCAATATATTGTCTACTGGGATGCATTAAGAATACCAATAACAGATTGTATTATAGAGAGCTGATTCACAATATTCCAATAAATCGAAGACATAATTCGTAAGATCAGTCATATAAATATATCTAAGTAGAATTCCAATTGTTATTTTTCTTTAGTCGTTAAAATGCGCCTTGTGTCAGATTTTAAAAATTAGAAAGCAATTTATTGCCATAAGATAAATAAGTTACAATAGTGGGATAAAAAAAGGACATTTTAACGATAGAAGAGAATTTTCAAAAGTCTGATTGTCCATATGTTGCATAATTAATTGGTTCAGGATTTGTGGGTTCACCAGTGAATTCCAAATGACGAAATGCTGTCGGTGGTACAAACGATCTTTCATCAACTCCTTGATCATTATTGTTATTGCCATATTCTTGCTTCGCGGTTTTACTTTCGAGATGACGAAATGAATCTGGTTTAACATAAGATTTAGTATCAATGCATGGACCAGCCGATGAATGTACAGAAGTTTGAGGTGGTCCCGCCTCGCTCATACCTTCGAGATATTTAAATGCGTTTGGATTAACAAAAGATCGTTCATCTACACCACTTTCAGTTGTATCATATTTTCTATTTGATGATGTACGTTCAAGATGAGCAAGAGCACCCGGATTTCGATCAAGTATAAAACTACGTGTATCGATTTCTGGTTCACATACGTCGGTCTTCTTCATCGGAGGAGGTCGATCAATATATTGCAAAGCATTTGGATTAATATAAGAACGTTCGTCCACTTCAGGTCCATCATCAACACGAGGCTTTGGTTCTTTTCGTTCAATCCATTTAAATGCTTGTGGATTCACGATAGGTCGATAATCAATTGTTGATTCAGTAATGGCCAATTTTGATGTTTCTTTGTTTTCAAGATATTTAAATGCATTCGGATCAACAATTGATTTTGTATCGACACCTGACTCGATGTCACGATGCAATGGTGGGCCACGTTGTTCAAGATAACGAAAAGCTTCGGGATTCACAATCGGTTTAGTATCAATACCACCTTCATCATAGGTTTTAACTGAATTATCTCTTCGTTTTTCCAAATATTTGAATGCATCAGGATTGATTATTGGCCGTGTATCAATAATTGATTCATTCAATACATTCGATGTTTTCTGTTGACGTCTTGTTTCCAAATCTCTTTAACAATTTCGTAAAAGTTTAGCTTCTTGTACTGACAATGAAAAACTTACTTGATTGCATCAAAATTGGTAATTGGTCTTTCATCGATTCCACCACCAGTGCCTTGACCTTGTTGTTCATTATCTTTCTTCTTATATGCCTTTGCTTCGATATGGCGAAATGCATTTATATCGACGATAGGTCTTCCATCGATACCTGATCCTGAACCATCATCACCACGTAATCGATTATTTTTTTCGATCTGTTGTTGACGACGTTTTTCTAATTGCGTAACTGCATCGAAATTAACAATGGGTCGTGCATCAATGCCACTTTCATTTGCTGCTGAGATCGGTTTCTGTTGAGCTTTTCTATTATCCAAATTTAAATATTGAAATGCACGCGGATCAATTATGGGCGAATCATCAATTTCACTGCGTATATCTTTTTTAATCAAAACATTTTCTCGACTATTTATAGCATATTGAGATAATGCTTTTGGTGGCGATGGTGGTGGTAGTGGAGATGGATTCACTTTCAATGCTGAATTTACATTTCGTGATGGTGTACCAGGATTTTTCTGATGATACATGCTTGATCCTTGAGCTTGTATAGCACGAGCATTGTTATAACCAAGACTTGAATTAGTTGGTTCAATATATTGTGGTTGATTATATTGTCCAACGGGCGCAGGATTGCTTGCACGTCGTTCGACATAGAGAGATGGTGGGATTGAATAATCTTGAACATTTGTACTGTAATATTGTGATCGGTTGGTTGGATTAGTTAACGCTGGATTTATTGGCCGTCGGTCAACATAATGAGACGATGATATTGAATAATCTTGGTTGCGTTGATTGTTACCATAGTTCATCGGTTGATTATACGGTCTAGCTGATCCTTGTGGATATTGGTAACTAGGAACACCACTATACATTGAAGACATTGTTTTAATACGTGTAGAAATGGCAATAGACAAAAAACAACAGAACAGCCATGTATTATTACGCTAGATCTATAGAAGGAAATTATTGATGTATCATTCCATTTTCCCCTGCTCCTGTCTCTCTCTCTCTGTCGTTTTATGTATAATCAACGTTTTCCTTTTTCTTTTCTTTTCTGTTGATTGCCGATCTATATCTATATGTACGTATGGCACTACGCGCCAAATCAGGCTTTCCGAAGAGGCCAAAAGGAGTTAACCAACTGTTAGGTTGATTTGTGCATGTTGGTGCAATGTTTTGGTCCTAAAAGAGTATTAAAGGAAATAGAAGTCATGCATATTTTTTCTTCTTGTTACGATATATGAAAGGATCATTTTGTCGCGTTCTATATATGCATGATATTCGATCGAGATTGTTGTTGTTGTTGTTGATGTTGTTGATATTGTTGATGAGATGTCAAGGATAATAGCTAAAATTTTGCCTATTGACAAGTACCTTGGATATTCTTTTTGCTTGTAATTAGAATAATGCCCTATAGATTCACAATATCTAATGTGTTAATCATTTACTAGGAGACTCTAGCCATTATACGTATATGTAACTTTGCATTTTATTTAATGATCTGGAAATCACTCTAGATAATTATCTAGAGAAGGAAAAGAATATTTCCTAACATTTGACCTAATCGAACAAATTACATAACACTATGAGTAGTGTTCACTATTTTTTGAAGTGATATATGAACGAATTTATTAGACGAAATGATATATATATATAGACTATTTTGTACATATGAATTTAGAAAATAAATATGGAATGTTTGATTTCTGACGATATCAGAAATGTAAATACAGTCATTTGATACTGGTACAATGATGGGACTCTCTATATGCCCAGTAAATCATAAATGAAAGCATACTGTTATTTGACAACAATGAGTCAAAGAGATGATGCATTGCGATATAATCAACGAGATATTATAACTGCGCATAGACTTATCTACGACTAATAATCACTGTGCTCGATATTGTTATAAATGTACATCTTTCGCGAGATAAAGCACGCACAAAGGATAATCTAATGATGCACATGAATATTGAGTATAAGGTCTTTTTTTTAAAGATAGATTGTTTAATCTAATCTTTGCAATTTTAAATCGTTCGATATGATATACTTCTCTTGGCGTGACTGATGAAGACTATATTATTCAATCGAGTTATATAATTGTGAATATACAAAAGAGAATAATGTTTTACTTCTATGGAAATCTTTATAAAAGTAGCAAGAAAACGACTCACTAAAATGAACGGATGACTATGTTTCGAAATCAAAAACGTTGAATATCACCTGCATTACCAAATGAGTATTAGCCTTTGACAATAAATCATTTATTCGAGGTTAGAATCTTCTTATGTTTAAGAAAGTCTATTTTCTACATAAATGTCTAATCCTATTTTATAATACATTTGAATATCGTGTTCTTTATTTTTCTATTCAACTTATATTTATCCTTTTGTAGCAACAATATCATGTCATATTATATAACATTATTCTTCATTTGCATTTATACTTGTTTGGGTCAAGATTTAATTAATAATCGAGTATTACCATTTATTGAAGCGAGTATTGCAACTGAATCTGTTAGAACTGATCCTGATGATCCAGCGATATGGATTCATCCAAATCAACCTGAACTGAGTCTTATTATTGGTACAGATAAAAAAACTGGTACCGGTGGTTTATATGTTTTTAATCTTGATGGTAAAATTATACAACATATTGATAATATTGATCGACCCAATAATGTCGATGTTGAATATGGTTTTAAAATAAATGAAACCTATTTTATCGATTTAGTTGTTTTTACTGAACGCTTACAAAGTCGTTTACGTATTTTTTCAATTAATATAAACATTCGTCAATTATATGAAATAACTGGCCGCAATACAAATGTATTTATTGACAGTATTGGCAAGGCTGCAGCTCCTATGGGTCTTGCTTTATATAAACGACCTAGTGACAAGAAATTTTATGCTATTGTAAGTCGGAAATCAGGTCCTAATTATAATTATCTCGGTCAATATGAATTGGTTTGGAATCAAGGATTGGTTGATTTGAAATTTATTCGTTATTTTGGTGATTGCCGTGGAAGAGAAATTGAATCAATTGTAGTTGATGATCAACTTGGGCATGTTTATTATTGCGATGAATCTTATGGTATTCGAAAATATAATGTTGATCCAAGTACAAATCAAACTGAACAAATCGGCTTTATAAATACAACGAATTTATGGCAAGGTGATTCAGAAGGACTTGCTATATATACAACATCCGATAGAAATGGTTATTTGATAACAACTGACCAAATAAGTCGTGGAACAATATTTCATATTTTTGAACGTCAAGGAACAAATTCTTATATAAAATCAATAAAAACTCGAGCTGATCGTACAGATGGTATAGAAGTAACAAGTAAATTTTTAAATGAAAATTTCCCTCGTGGTTTATTAATTGCAATGAATGAAGTTGATAGAAATTTTCTTCTTTATGATTGGCGTACTATGAACAATGAATTAGTTTCTGTTAAAAATCATGTTTATTACAATCAATTGAATTTTATATATTTTGTATTAGAATTTGGTATCTGTTACGTCTTTTCGTTTTTTTGAATGGCCCGGTTTAACTTGTGGTGGTGGTGGTGCTTCTTCTTCTTCATTTTCATATTCGACAAATGATCGTGCTCTCATCTCTTTAATATCTTGTTTTGGAACTTCTGGACTGACTTTTTTCGGCTTATGATTTTGTGAAGATTTAACATCAGATTTTTCTTGTCGTGCAGCAACAAATGATATAGTCTAAATAAAAACGATTTAAAAACTTATTAAAGTCTAAAGAAAAAGTTTACTTTTCGCCCATCATCATAAGCACGTTCAATAAATAAAAGAGCTTTTGAAACATCGATATCAACAAGACTATAATTTCCTGCTTGAATTAAATAATCACCTTCTTTGAGAACACCTAAAAATCAAAAAAGAAAAAATCGATTCAACTAGTAATTGATATCAAACAATATTTCTATGGTAGTCGGAGATGCTTCGACTTAGGAACTGTGAGACTAACTTTAGAATTTAGTATACTTCAATTTTCTACATAAGTAAGTGAATAACTAATTTTTCTCTTTTTTCTGGGATTCGTTAATACTTAGATACAGCTTTGACTCTTGGCAATATTTTCATGATCTCACTGTACTAGATATTGATGGAAACAAGAGACTCATTGCTTTCACCTGATCGGTCCGGAGTATACTAAAACTTTCTTCTAGAGTTCTCTATCTCAGATATTGATCCATTTCTGTCAGTATAACATGTTTGCATTTACCATGCGTATCAATCATGCCGTGTGGCAAGATTTCATCGATAAATACCCAACTTTCACCTTCAATCTGACCAACGACAAGACCCAACTGTGCTTCCTAAACAATTAAAAACAAAAAAATACAATGAACGAAAAAACGTTAACGATCACACTTTTTCAATTTCAACTGGTATCAATTGATATTGACCATAGTTATACTAGAATATATAAAAATGAGACAAGAAAAATAACAATCAAGTTATTAGATACTGTAGCAAGTGCTTTGGTTGGTTCGATCAATTCTAGTTGTTCAATTACTGAAATAATTAAGTTAATATAGAATTTCTAAAAATTAATTAGCAAAAATTACTTACATGAAGTGCGTTGTAAATATGAATCGCGATCTATATATGAAGTTCGAGTTGATTCGCCCAACGGTATATCATGATAACCATTACTAAATTTTCAAGTCATATATTTTATTTTTTCAATAGATTCTAAATAGAACCATTTACCCTTTATGGTTGTTGGGCGAGACTTGCGCCTATAAATAAAAGTAAAATAATGTACATGTGAATGATTGAAAGATAATTTGTACATACTCTTCTAGTAGGACTTGGTTCCGGTTTATAATGGGCTTTTGTTGACATGTTATTTTTAACAAGCTTGATACTACTTTCTTGTTGTTCGTCAAAAGAATTATATAAACTATTCGCAGGTTATCTTATATCCTTATCATTTCTATTAGTATCACCTGACTCTAGATGTTGACTTCTTTTTTTTTATGAAGGTTTTTTTTTTATATAATTTACTCTAAATTTATGCAATTCATCTTAGTTTTCTTGCACATTTTACAATGATATGACAGATGATCTTCAACTAAACAATATAAAAGAAAAATAATGTCACTTTTGAAGAATGGCATATAGGCTTTTATTATCTTACATATTACTCATTTCTCTATTTTCATACTATCGTATAAATAGAAATTTTTGTTTCCTTACTTTTTTTAAATTTATTCGTGCAACTTAGTTCTGGAATATTTTTCTTAAAATGACGTAAATTTTTGAGTTTCAGAAATCATCTAAGAAAAATAATTTCTCCATTTTTTTCACTTATTAAACTTAAAACTGGTCGAACAAAGAAATGCTTGCTGTTAATTGCTTCTAGTAATCTCACATTGCATCTGTTACCAAACTCATAGATTCCCATATGGATGAAATCAATACTGTTACGAACGTAAATTGACAAAAAAATGTAGTTCAGTTCTAGTTGACCTCAACTAATGTGAATTCATTCAGCTGGTGTTTTCAATCGATTACATCATCCTGGAATCAATTAGTGATACAGTTAGAGCAAGAGTAGTGCAATGGCAGTTCGAAGAAAAATCTTCCTAAACCAAAACATACTGGCTGTTTCTCTTATTTAGTATTAAAAAATATCTTTCAGACTCAGAATTATTTTTCAAACCGTTTACAGCACAGCAAATTGTAAAGTGTTTTATGATTAAGAATATTTTCCAGAAAGGAAAATTACTTCCGTCCCAGTTAGAATCAAGAGATTATCTAGCTTAGAGAAACTCAATTTTCTGCAGTGTTAGAATCAAATCAACTATTTAAGTGAGTCTTTTTTCTGCATTCTTATCTTTCATAAGATTCGCCAAGTATTACATGAAGTATAATTCAAGAAAAATTAAACGTATTAATCATGCATATCAATCAATCGAAAATGTTTCAATTATCGGTAAAATAATCTATATGATTTTGTTTCATTTTATTTTCATATGGTTTTTATGAGAACTACACACATAAGCGGCAGTGACATAAATCAAAAAAATGATGCAATATCATTGATACAATGATAATGCAATATACAACACACAACAAAGCAAAAAGAAAACAATTTGACATGTGAAGATCTATACAAATGTTTAATTCTCTAAGTTGATCTTCATTAACTAACGAATAATGACAAGAACAGAAAAAGAAACACACACTAGGTATTGATAACGAAAAATGAGAGCGGTAATTTTTTGTTATTCGATTTGTTTTATTTTCTTATGCAACTGCTTTAGTTGTTGCTTGAGGTAAACCACCTTGAACTGGTGTTTTCTTTCCGATGAGTGACTAAAATAAACATGCGAAACGGTAAAACTCCGTAAAAAATCATTTGAACAATAAAAACAACCTTATGAATATGTGGAATAACACCACCACCAGCAATTGTAGCCTTAATTAATGTATCCAACTCTTCATCACCACGAATAGCCAATTGTAAATGACGTGGATTGATACGCTTTACTTTAAGATCCTTTGATGCATTGCCTAGATGAACAAGTAAAGCAGAGTGGAACCATGATTGGTTCATAAACTCCTACCAGCAAGTTCGAGAACTTCAGCTGTTAAATATTCAAGAATAGCAGCAGTATAAACAGCAGCAGTTGCACCAACACGACCGTGTGATGTTGTACGAGATTTCAAATGACGATGAATACGGCCTATGCCAAATAGAACACGTGAATATCGAAGTTGAATTAAAACAAGAATAAAACTCACCAACAGGAAATTGAAGACCAGCTCGGGCACTTCGCGAAACAGCTTTAGCTTTAGCTTTACCATGATCTTTTCCTAAATACAATTCATCATAAGGAAAACGTTATTGTTAGCAGAAAAAACGTTTTTATTTTACTAACCAGCTTTACCACCTGGCATTGTAATCAATAATATTAATTAATAGAGAGAGAAAGAGAGAGAGAGAGAAAAAAATCACGAGTCTAAAAAAAAAAAAATTATTCTTGTACTATATTTCGGTTTCAGCGTTCACTGCATTGTGAATGGCATTCATATGATGGAGAATAGACACCATCTCAATCACATATTTATCATCATAAACCGATCGACTATATTTTCTTATCGAGACAACGTGTACATTACATTCAAAAGTGAAGAAAATGATTGTGAACATTGCAACAGTCAATATTCTACCAGTCAAATAAAGAACGTGAGTCACGTGCAGACAATGACGGCGCAACATTTTCTCTTTTCTCCAAGCAGTCAATCGGTCGGTCTAATGTAATGTGGGTTAATGGGTTTTTTTTTGTAGCGCGAAGGGCAAGAAGAAAAAGAGAAAAAAATATGAACCCTCAAACATACGCTCGTTGTCTACTACGATATGAAATAAAATGCTCTGTCGCGACTTACTGTACTCTCCATCGGTCAAAACCTATTTGAACTTAAAAAAAAAAGAGTAGAAGCTGTCGAGACTGAAAGAGAAAAAAATGAAATGCAAGTAATAATTGAAATTTTTATGCAGAAAAATTGGACAACTATGATTTCTTATCGAGGCTCAAAGAGCCAATACAAATATTAAGATTATCGTTATTTTAAGAGAGTAAAACTCCACGAGACAATCTCTTTCGTATTAATGCCATAATTGTTCAAAGACGAAAACTAGCGGCGATGATTACGCCTCGTATTAGCGCTGCTCATCTCTTCACAGTTTATGTAATTCTTATTCTGAGTGTTAGCCAACAAGAACTATGCAACTAGTAAATCAATTATAACGAGCGAGAACAGTCGATTTGAGTCACTCAATAAGAGTCTTATCGAATCGAGTAGAGAATCGGAAATATTCAACGTCCGTAAGTTTTATTCAAATGGTTATTCACTATAAAATATAAACCTGTTCAAATGATGAATATATCGATCTACTACTTTGTTTCTGTTTTGTGACTATTAAAAATACCCGGTTGATTAATTAAGCCTTTTCGTAAATCGGCAACGTGCAATGTTGTAAAAAATCCTTTATTCTGAACCAAAGGTTTTTTTATCTTGTATAAAAATAATCTTTATACTCAGTAATATATTTCGGTCTTGATAGATGTCGTCGTATATCAATCAGCTATCAATATTAAAAGTTTTTCATAGTGAATACGATATAGTTAATTAGTGACAAGCAACTTCTATCGCAAGTGATCCAACGTGTTAGATATTGATTTTAGGTAATATTGAACAACAATCACTCTGGTCTATAAATTTAACAAATGAAATTTTTGCGGTTTTCCTATCTTCAATACCAAAAGAAAGCGCTATAACCAAGTAATTGGATACTTTGATCTTAAACATAAAAACATCGAAAATTCGGGTCAACCATAGATCGTCCTAGAAGAGATGCATTATTTCATTTATATCAAGTTCAATCTTGCTTATATGTATATTACAACGAGAAAGTGAATGCCGATTTCCGTTTTCCTACGTGAAACATTGCACAATTTGACTAAATGTCTATCGTCAATTGTTGGATGCTCTTTAGAATTGTAAAAATTGTAGTAGCTTCAATTCTTTCATTTAAACTGCATATTTTATTCTTTCTTTTTTACTACTATTTAAATGTTTCACCTTTCATATGTAAAGGTCAAGGCTTTCTATTCGAATCACATATAGATAAGAACTTAATAATTATTATTTATTGATGGAATAATATTTGAAATAGCAAGAAGTGCGCTGATAATCTTATTACAAATAAAAAAAAAAAAACGAAAATGTATATATAAAAAGATGAGCTTCAATTATACACGAGAGACAAGAAAAACGGATACAGATAAAGTGTTTTCTAAAAAATAATAATAATAGCGTGAGATAGTTTAGCATTATTTCCATTGCATTTAACCTGTATGCAAAAATCTAGCTATCTGATACTTATTCTCAAATGATCATTAGGATAAATCTGTGTAAGAAGAAGGTGCATATGCAGCATAGAGCCGAAACAAAGAAAAACAAATGCTAAAGAGAATATTTATTTCTTTTTATTGCCTTTTTTTATGGTTCCCACGTTTGTACGTTTTCGTTGTTCAAAAAAATTGATTTCTTGTTCAAGTATTCGCCATTTCTCGTCACACTTATCTTTTTGGTCTTTATATTGTTTTTTAATGTTAGTTAATTCTTCATTGATCTTAAGTAATAAGAAGAAAATTGAATAATTTTTGACAATAAGAAAGACTACAATCGATTTCTTACTTGTTTCTCGGCGTCTTTTAATTCGATTTCTTTATCTTTTACTTTTTGAATGAATGCTTCTTTGAGTTGTTGTTCGCGTTTTTCAAGTTCTTTACGAAGATCGTTGTGTTTCATTTCGAGTGTATCACTAATTGAAAATTGTTTACCATCAATGCTATCAGTAAGACCAAGTTCCGCTAAACGAGTTCGTCGAAAAATTTCATAATGTTTTGAATGTGTCGTTTCAATGAGATCAAGCATATTTTTTTCAATGACACTTTCACGTAATTTTTTAAAATCACAATGATTTTCATTTTCAACTAGAAGTAAAAAAATGTTAGAGTTGAATTTTGAGAAGATTCATCTCGATACAAACTTTTAGAAGTAATCTATAGTATTTATCGAAGTAAAACTTGATTTCCGTTAAGTGTCGATTTTTTATTTTTGATAAAGAGACCGGAAATGATCATCTATAGTTTAAGGTCTTATGTCATTGTACTCAACTCGATTATTTTTAGTCTAAGAATGATCAATAGAGATTTACGCATAGAACATTTGTCGTCACAAACATGTGTGAGAGTCGATTAACAAATGAGATAATAGACCAGTCGCGTGAAAAATGAGACATGAATACTAAGATGTTATTGTGACACTAAGTCGTAAGTTTGTTTTATTAGAGTTGTTTTTTTGTTCGGTACGAAAAAACATTCGGTTTCGGTATAAACAATACATATATACATTAATAATGTATGAAAACATTGTCAAACTTCGACGTCTAGTTTTATGTTTCATATAACTCAAAAAAAATCATACTCATTCTTTTTCTTTTCAATCACTAAAGATTGTAGTTCTAAACATCATCCTTTTGTAAAACGGCTTCTGAAGTATTTTGTTCTCTCGTACAATAGGATACTCCTAATCCCTTACCTTGAACAACACCCCATGGATATTGTCTAGCTCGTACATATTGAGTTCCAACTTTAACTGTTTCATTACTTCCAACAACAGCTAACGGAAGAAGATTCTAGATAAAGATTACAACAAGAAGAAATAAAAATAAAGCTCTTTTTCTTTCACAAAAAAATTGATATTTACATTAGCTTTAAGATTATCTTCGGCTAATGTTTCATCATCGGTTGGGAAACGATAGATTTTAACACCAGCTACATTAAGCTCATTAAGAATATTTTGTTTAAATCGTTGTAATTCATTTTTTGATATTGTATCAGATTTTGCTATAATTGGTATTATATTAACTTTACTATCTAAATGTTTCATAGTAACTAAATCAAGTGCTTTCAATGAATGACCAGTCGGATTTATAAAATATAAACAAACATGAATACGTGTATCATGATAACTCGATAGATTTCGTTTTATTTTAAGTTCTTCATCTAAATAGGCTTGAAATTGTTCATCAATAAAATCTCCGATTATTTTAAATGAATCATCTTTATTGATTTGATCGCCGAAGCCAGCTGTTTCAACAACAGTTAATTTTAAACGTATTTCACGTTCAAATAAATCATAAGTACTTTTACGTAAATAAACTCGTGCATTTTCATGTGTTGCTGGTGTTGAATCTAATCGTGTATTAAATAGACTATCGAGTAATGATGATTTACCACAAGCTGTTTCGCCAACACAAAGAATATTGAAAACAAAACCATCGGATATAGCTTTTGCCATGATTTGATTTGGTAAATTGTTGATACCACATTCTTCTTTTAATTCAAATGTACGAATCGATGGAGTCTAAATGAAATAGAATTGAGTGAATAAAAAATTTTGACGTCGATTAATTTTTTACTTGAGAGTTTAATTGCGAAGGTTGTTCTGTTGGACGAGGACCGTCTTTCATTTTGTTTAATGCTTCGAAATCAACAATCTAGATCGAACGTGAACAGTTAAAAAGGAAGGAATGATCGATTAATGATTGATCGAACAATTTGACATTTAGTAAATGCAAAAAAAAGCGAATGACCAATCGAAAAATAAAAGAACAAATTTCTTCCTTCTCTTTCGTTTCGTTATCTATTGAAAAATGATCATCATTCGGCACCATACGACATCTGGAATTTTCATTTCATATATCTTTCTGATCGTCTTCAAAAGAAATATTCCCTGGTTTACGAAATTCAATGCTATTAATGTTTATCAAACTTATTCAAGTATTAAATTATCATCCGATAGATGAGTAAATTTATCGATCAATTTTGTTTTTCAAATAAAATCCATCCATATTCAACTTACATTCGCCGATATTCCACTCATCGAAAAGTTCATGATAACATTTCACGTCAATGAGTATTGCTATACTGCATAATTCTTTCCTTAGTGATCGAGAATTACTCATCATAATTGTAATGTATAATGTTGGTTTATCTTTTATCATGGTTAGATCATACGCAAATTCTCGTTTTCATTATCCGAACACCCTTCGTTACATGGGTATGTTTTGTACCGAACAAGAAACGAGCTTTACTTAATCATAAAAGTAATCCTCATAAAAAATGTTGTATTGTGAAAGCATTTGTCTTATTTAATTGTAATTTCTTTTCTTGAACAGAGAGCCGATTTTTCATTTAAACAAAAAAAAGTTCTTTTTATATTAAAAATGACTCAGAATTATTTATGAAATTATTTTATAAATTATTCATAAGAAATAAAACAAATGAAATTTTATAATTGAATAGAAGCATTTAATGCCATATGATTGTCATTTATTATTCAAAAGAAAACAAAATCTATTTTTGTTAAGATCAATTTAAAAACGACAATAATCATTGAACACTTGTTACATGCCTTCGTTCATCTGACGTTAGGAAGTATTAAAGATACTAATATGAAATAGCGGGAAAACGACTTCCGACAGTTCAATACCGCAATGCCGACCTATAAATCAACATATGACGATGATAATAATAATAGATTCACTGGAAATAAAAATCAAGTAGATTTATTTGATTAATTTGTTTTCTGCCATAATCAAATGAATATACTGTCAATTCATATATAATATGCCTAGGACCGTCTACTACATTAATAATAGAAAATAAAGAAAAATTATTTCGGAAAGAACACCAGAAATTCTAATCTTAGTTTTATTTGAAAAATAGTTGAATAATTTAAGACAAAAAGAAGAATATATCATTCATAGTTCATCTATCAAAGATCTCAAATGACGTTCAACAAAAGAGAAAAGACGATGATGTTTATGTAAAATCTATCATTGAATAATCGATCGATTATTTTCTTCTCCTTTTTCTTAATGTGCGTGCTAAATATCAAATTGATTTATTATCTTCTAAAGGTTATTATCAATAATAGTTATCTATGTCAATTATTATTCAGCTTTCTTTTTTTGTTGTTCGAAATTTTATTCTCGTCAACAAAAAGACGCTCAAGTGCAGAGAGAATCAATCTTTTCTTTGTTGACCACAAAAGTATTAGGTATGTTAAAAAAAAAAGAAAACTCATTAACATACTTCCGCTTCTGTACAGTGTCATTTCTTTACAGTTATATATATATATATATTTGTTTGCATGTGGTGAAATGATAGAAATTTCCGGATTGTTTGCTAACTATCATCACGTAATCAAAGCTGAAATGATTTATCTATCTATTATCCTAGACAAGTCGGATTACAGGTGTTTTTAGTCGACAAAGAATGCCATGTGTATGTGTATGTATAGCTATATATTCATTTTTCATTCTCCAATTCAACTGTCGGAAATCACTATCGAAAAAAAAGATAAGAGAATAATGTTGAATTGATAATGCGAGACAGAACGATGAACATATATATATATATATATATACATATAGTCGCGACGTTTAAATAGAAAATTGATTGTTATAAAACTCTTCAAGCTTTCATTCTGTCTGTTCATTTTACGATGATTACGCATTTAGAAAGACTCTCTCGCTTGAATAAGTTATATATGAGCTAATCCATATATGTGTAAAAAAAAGAAAGAAAGACAAAGGAAAATCATGTTTTGAACTAGAGAAGAAAAAGAAACGATAAATTACAGATGTTGTTTATCTTATTTCCCTTTGGAATGTTACTCATTTGTATGATTGTTATCGGAAAAAATATAAGAAGACATGTATATTGTGTAAACTTATCATTTGATGTCCTACACACTGGTTGAACAGGCATTCAAAATACACAGGTAGATATAGGACTACCAAGACAAAGACAAGTTTAATCCAACAATAATTAACGTTTGTATGGAGTTGAACATGGATGAGGTTTCATCATTAGAATTAATTTGTCACTGACAAAGAAACAATGTTAAATCTGCTCGGCAAGGTCTTCTTAGAACATATTATTTATATTAAAGACAAATATGAGCAAGAGTGATGTGCTTGAGTAGACATTTTTCTCTAGTGCCATGCAATAGAACGAATAATGGAAAATTTCTTTGTTTTTCTAGAACGACATTTATCTTTGTCATCGTATGTTATTTTAATTTAATAATCAAAAAAAGAAAACCCGAGTACCCGACGTTTTCTTCTCTTCAACACATATAACAACAATCGAGAAATAAAACGACGGAGCGAGGCAAATAATAGATGATGAATGCAAGCAAAAGGAACAGGAGAAAGAAGAGAGACATAAAGTGGAAAAGAAAACGAAGTTTCTTTATAGAATATGAAAGTGAACACATCATTGTAAGATTCTAATGAATCGATACTCTTGAAATAACTCTACTCTGTATTCTCTATTAATTTTCGATTATCACAATTGGTCTTACAAGTAATTTTTTTACAATCATGTATTCACACATAGAAAAGAAGAGAGGAGAGAAAAAAAGATGGTCAATTTTCTTTTCTTCCTTCCTCTCATTCTCTACTCACTGGACACTTCTTCTCTTGTTCATCACTTTCGCCTTCTTGCTCGCATTCATATACACAAACACATACATATACATGGTCTTAGCACATCATCACATCACACGGTTAGTTCCGAACAACAAAAAAAGGTCTTTCTTTACAGTTAAGAGTATCATTCTATTCTATCGAAGTCGATTGCATCATCTATACAATACACACACACACATATAGACGATAATGATGACGGCAATTTGCTGCTCTCGTTTGCTCTTTTCTTTGAGTTGTTCTTCTTCTTGACCACTTTTTTTTTCTAAATTGAAGATTGTTGAATTGAATTTATTTATATATACACATTCGACACATGTTCTACCTACCGATCATTCTGATCTGTTTTAATCACCACCTGCTGTTGCATACAACATCGGCATCATCATTATTATTTGCACTTGATAATGTACGATATTCGTTATCTGATCGTGTATTAACAATACCGAAATTAGGTGCTCTTCGCGGCATTTATATTGATTATGAAAACGAATATAATAAAAAATATAATCTTGTTAATGTTGAAGCGTTTCTTGGTGTACAATATGGTTTATATCATGGAAGATTTGAACCATCGAAAGAACGTTTTGAATTGCATCCAACAACAAAAGTTAATAAACACATCGATTTTGGACCGGCATGTGCACAACACATATGGACAAATCACAGTGAATTAGCACGTATACGTACAGGAAAATTTGCTCGAGATTATTATCCAAAATTATTAAAATATATTCAAAAACAAAATGAACAACAATGTCTCTATATGAATATTTATCAACCACAAATCAAAAATCTAAAAGGTAAAATTTTGATTGATGATCATTTATTTGTTTTGTATACAAATCGTGTCATTTCTGAGATAAGCAGTCAAAGTAAAGTAGAAGAAGAAAACAAGATGAATGTCCTTCTTATTACTACTATTGTTGTTTCTCTGTACTAGACGATGATCATTGTCTATAAAGCCACCGCATGTCCATCGACATTATTGATGTGAGGTGAATTGATGATCGATGATCCCCGGCGTTATGGTCGACTAGTGAAAAACGTACCACTAACTACTAGCCAGATGCGCTAAAAGAGATGACATTGTTGATGCACGTTTGATCTTTTCTATGCATACAAATAGATACAGTTCCATTAGATGAAATATCTCATTCTCGAATACATACATACATATTGAAGACGGTGTTGACGTGAAAGAAAGATCACACTAATCCCATAAGACATTCAACTGCGCAAAATAAATTACAATAGAAACGACATTCAATCTCTGTTTTTGACAATATTTGATAGAAAAATGACGACTCATGAGAATGTCTATTCAATTTTTTCTTTTTTTTTCTTATCTATTTAGAACAACTTCCAGTGCTTCTCTTTATACATGGTGATGGTTATGACATGGGCACTGGTGCAGCTTTTGATGGAGCAATATTTGCTAGTTATACGAAATCAATTGTTGTTACGATCAACTATCGTCTTGGCCCATTTGGTAAGTGAAATATGAGAATGAAGAGTGAGAGTGTGTGTGTGTAAGAGGCAAAGAAATTCAACGGGAAGAAAATCAACGCCGTACGCGTTTATTTGCTGATCATCATCTTTTTTTTCCATTTTCTACTCGAATGAACAACAATTCAGCATAACCATAGTTGTTGTAAGCTTGATCAAGGTTCTATTATTTCCTGTATACTCTACGCCATTGGTGATTGCCAGTCGTTAGGGTATTTCCGCTGTGCGCTCTTCTCGCAAACTAGACTAGTTTCTTATTGCCGGGTGGCAATTATTGTTGATTAACTAGCATTTGTCCCTCGCCAAACAAACTCTCGTTATATATTAGTCTATTAAAGACAGTCATTCAACTGCATGAATGAACATGTCTATAGCTGCTTTTCTATGATATATTTGAATATATATGTAAGAAAAAAAGAAAATAAGTAAATCATAAAATCAAATGTAAATGATGAATGAATATATTTATATGCATAGACATTTCTACACGTGCCAAAAACTGATGACATAGGTTCTCATAAACATCAAATCATCATTTGCTAATTTTTTTCTGTTGTTATGCAGAAATAAAAACAAGTCGAAAAAGCCATAGGGTGATTTATTTATTTTAATAATAGTTGAGATCGAAGCAACTTTAATTGGACATAGAGGCGAGAACGAATGTATGATGTAACTTCGACTATGTCTCATCACAATCTTTTCTGTCCGGGTGCCATTTAATGTTTATACACGCATATATACATATACAAAGTCACAAGAGATTAATGAAGAGGGATAGTCGAGTGTAAGCTTACGGCAAAAATATTCATTAATCAAACGTCTTCAATCGATTTGCTTCTTCTAGTTTTCTTCTTTTTTTTTTTTTGGTTGAGAAGCCTAGACAAGGTATGTGTGTTGCTTAATATTGTCGTATGAGAAACACAATTGATAAAATAACATTGATCATATATATATATATATAGATGTAGAAGAAAAGTGTGTCGCATACACTTGAAGTCAAACAATAGAGCAGTCAGTCGGTTAGCCAGTTTGATTGTTTGAAAAGAAAAATGAATTACCCAAGGTGTTCGTTGACTCTTGTCTAGAACAACATTCAATTACGGGCAAAATGTGACGTCACTAAATTCAATTAGATATATTTTTTATTATTACGACTGTCGAACAATATCTAGTTAATATAGCGTGACTTAACACTCGGAGAGTAAAATAACCTTGACAAAAGGAGATATTTTTCTCTTTACCCTTCTATTCTAAACATGCGATCAAGATAGTAATCATCATGCATCTATCAATCTACGTCGAGACATCGATTATTACTACTTTTAGATCCATATGATAAAATAGAAGATTCAACCGTAGTTGTTGTTTTCTATGTCATTGCCATGCTATTCAATAAGCATGTGTTCATAAGAATAGACAGGAGTAATGTTTACATGCCCGTAATCAGTAGTCTGATCTTGATCTGTTAAATGCTCGCAGGAGCAGTTGTTCAACAGTACAAAAGAGAAAAGAACAATATGGCTTTTGAAAAGTGTTTGTTTGATGTTCAACCGACGACTGTGCCTTCTATGTTTATAAAAGTTGTTTAAAGAAAATTCATCGAGTTGTTTTTCTCATGAGAGTTACACAATTTTTTTTTCGTACTTTTTTTTGCTTTATTTTAAATACCTTGTGTGACGGATGATTATAGTATGTATGTGAAATTCATCTTAAGCTTATATTACAATTAATAGGATATACAAGGTTATCTTTACTTTGTTAGGCTTCCTTTATCTGTCACGTGAGAATAAAGGTGATTATGCATTACACGATATCTATACAGCTTTGCATTGGCTAAAAAATTATGTGACAAATTTTGATGGCGATCCGGATCGAATTACGCTGTATGGTACCGAATCGGGAGCTGTATTGGCGAGTCTTGTTGTTATGCTTGAAACTGTTAATGGTTTGTAAATTTGAAACGTTTTTTCTTTTTAATAAACGTTCAAATAATAATTTCTGTAATTTTTATATATCTAGGTGGTACAGGAACAATTAAACGACGTAAATCATTAGTTCATCGTCTTATATTAAATGATCAAACATTTCTTTCTCCACACATGACATCGATAGTAAACGAAATATCATCCTATCAAAAAGATATTCTATCTCAGTTATCATGTTCAACATTAGTATGTCTACGTAATCAAACATTAGTAAAAACAAAAGATTTAGTAGAATTAAATACATACTCAAAAGCTAATGGTTATATTAATTATCTTAGTCCATTAGAAAATCCATTTCCATTTTTTAATACTCATATTGATACACGAAATGATCGTGTAAATCCATTACGCATGAAATTTTATCATCAATCAAATACACTTTTACCAGAAAATCTTCATGTATTATTGACAATTTCATCGTCAATTCATCATTCATTATTTCACAATATTAATTTTAATAATAGAAGTAATTTGATTCAAGATCTAATTAATTATGCATATACAAAATGGAATACGAAAACAAATGAATATTATTTTGATAAAGATTTATTTAATTATCATCAACAAATTCTTGGACCATTACTTAAATATGCAAAATATGTTTCAAATGATCGAAATATTCATATATTAGAAAAATATTCAAATAAATATCAATCAGAATTACCCTATACATTCGGATATGTTTTAGCACCGTCGATGAGTGTTTACAATGATACATATTTAAATGCTGATGAGAATGACAAAATTGAAAGTATAAAAATAATGAATTTATTTGCTAATTTAATACATCATGGGTAAAAACTTTTATCAGACTTTTTCCCCACATCGTAATTATTGTGCCTATTGTTTCTTGTTGTAGAGATATAAATATACAATCACCTTATTGTCAAAATATGCAATGTGAATCAAATGAAAAATGGAATCCGATTTTTCCAGACTTTAATTTTTTAATTCTTAAAGGTAAGTTTAAGTTTGATAAGGGTAGTATGACTTCAAGAACCCGATCATTCCTGAGCATAATAGTTCTTTGATAAAGAAGTATAGTAATTTGCACAATTTGAAAGAAAATTGTATTAAAAAAAAGGAATGCAACTGATAAATTGAATCTGAAAATAGACGCTCATGAGTTCGCCAAATATCAAGGACAATCATCTTGACTGTGACAGGAAAAAACGGCGTATTGCTAAATTAAATTCTATTGTATTTCGCCGTAAGTTATCATCATTTTTTCTTACGAACAATTATTAAGTAAACATCGTTTCTCCGATGATTTGCATTGTTTTATAAGATTAGGAGACAATGACGAATTACAAGCAAGCGATGACTGTCGTAATTTCTTTTATAAATCTATCTATTTTGAATGAAAGACTACGAGACGATTATTGATTTGTTCCATCATTTACATTACATCAATCGATTTCATTTCGATGAAAAAAGAAGAATCCTTGATGTTTATTTATATTTTATATTTAGATGGTAATTTAAGTCAAGTTCGTGGTTATCAAACAAACGTTCATAACCTTTTCAATAATATCATAGCAAATAATAGCGAAAATCAAATGGATATTAATTTACTAAATGCATGGAAAACTCTCTTTGAAGTATCAAATAAAATGAATGTGTCAACGAATACTCGTGCAACATTGTTAATAAAAAAATTTTCACCATTATTTGATTCAAATAATAATAATCAAAAATATATATTAATTCTTTGTTCAAGTATTTTCGTATTATTAATTATTAATTTTTCGATCTGTATTGTTTTATCAAAACGTGGACAAGGTTGTAGAAAACGTGAATATAATTGTCTTGATAATCATAAACAATTGACTCTAGTTAATCAAGCGGAACAACATCCACAACGACATGGTGGTTCATCGCCGTCGAGTACAAATAGTAATGGTACAATAACCATCGATTCAACGCAACAATTAATTGTTAATACAAATCCAAATGAACATGAACATCATTCGTCACCCTTATCATCATTATTATGTACAACAACAAATAGCAGTATTAATAGTACACCACCTGTTGATGTATTGCATCCAATCAATATAACGAAAAAAAATGGAATATTAAAATGTTCATCGATAAAAAAAACTAATGTACTTGCAACATCATCTTTACCTGAAGCCATTGTATAATTATATATGTATTTTCATTCTTTCTTTTCGTTTTTTATTCCTTGGATAAATAAAACTGTTTGGAACAGTGTGTGTGTATAAATAGACAAAGAAAACAGTTATTTGCATCAAATTGAATATAAGCTTTTGTTAAGTAGTTTTGATGGTTGCATATCTTGAGGGGGTTATTCTATTTCTTCGTTGTATCTACACGAACATTTGCGAAAATGTTGTCCTAGACTTTTACATCGTTAGAATTGCGCTTGATTGAAGAATCATTCTCATTTGAGAAATCATCATTCTATTGAATACGCTAAATTATATGATGATGCATTGAGTTGATTGGTTGATGTTATTTTTAGAGATGGGCGGACAAGAGATAAAATTAGTAACTATAATCTCCTTAAGCGATATATTGTTTTTGTACTGTACGGTTTTGCCAATAGCTACTGTACCAAGCTGAAATATAATAAAGTATATGTTTAGATGAAAATATTAATCTCATCGAAATAATAATTATATTCATTTTCTTGATAGCGATTTATACTTTTATTTTTCTAATAGTTTCTTGAGCAAAAATTAAATTGTAACACTTCTATTTTCAAAGCTGTTTAGAAAGTAAAAGCGTGGACGATGAGTCATTTTTCTGTTTTTGCTTCAAATATGAATAAAATCAATATTTACCTTTTACAAAAAAATTTTCGTATGTATTAAAATGCATTGTACATCACTCTTCCTGTTAGGCATTTGTTAGAAGTCATGAGTTAAGATCAAAATGATAGAGATTACCAACATGGATGAGTACAGTATAATAAGCACATAAGAGACAATGAGAACGAGAGTGACGTCTGATCACTTTGATATAGAACAAGTACAGTAAAGGAATTTGAGCAGCTTACGAATTTTATTAACATATTCTCATTGAAAAGATCAAATGATTTGCATAATTATGAATCATAAATTTACAATCTTAATATTCACTGATATTTCGTCCCTCAAGTATCTTGTCTACAGATTCGTACTTATATTTATATGTCTTTTTTTATTTTGTCTCAGAACGATTTAAAATTATTTGTTGCAACTTTATTATTCATCAGAATTTTGTTTATTTCTCATTACAAACTTGTTGCTTCATGTATTCTTTTTCACGTAGCAATCAAAGGAAAAGAAAAAACATTTGATGTTGATTTTAGTTTTTTTTTGGTTTGCTTCAGAGCAAAGTTTGAAAATATATTTTATTAAATACCTTCATATTCTCATACGGATATTTTGATTATGCTTATTTCGGTAAGAACATTGAATATGATATTTAATTCCTTTTTCTTTCGTTTAGATTTAATTCTTACAAAAATATGAATTATAACGATGAAAAACCGCCACCATTGTACAGTAAGCTTCAACGTAGCAAAAATGAAGAAATAAAATGTTTATCATTTTTTCTATAGCGGACGTAGTAGAAAATCCCAATTATTATCTTTCTAATAGTCGAGCAGCAGCGTATGTAGTGCCAATATCACGAGAAGCTGGAAATGTCAAATATACAGCACCGAATACAACAAATTCGAATACTAATGAAATACGATTTCAACCGTCACTTGCGTTAGGTCAAACGTCAGTTGAATGCACGTGTACGAATTGTCATTCGTTAGTTAAAACTCGTGTTAAACATACGTCTGGATTATTGGTTTGGTTTTTAGTCTGCATTTTATTTTTACTTGGCTGTGTATGTGGTTGTTGTTTGATACCATTCTGTATGCCTGGCATAAAAAATGTTCAACACTATTGTCCGAGGTGTAAAGTATTACTCGGTGAATATCGACGTTTCTAGTTTTTTACATATTGATATTGAATAAATAAATAAATAAATAAATAAATAAATATATGTATGAACAATTTCAATATTGGGTAGCGTTGATTAACAGTTGACTGTCTTGTTTAACCGGATGAAATATTTGTGCGCCTTTAGCAAGTGAGTCCTATAACATCAATAGACATATTTGAATGATCGTAAATAAGCATTGTTAAATTAAACATATGACCAACAGTTGGAATAAAAATTCTTGATAATAATAATTAGGATCAATTTGAGTTGCATTTTTTCGATCTTTCTCAATCAATAATTGCCTTGTGTAATATTGATGAGCATCTATGAATCGACGCGATATGCATGAAAGCATATTTAATGAACCCGACCATTTGTTTTCAGGTAATATATTGATGAATGTTGTCGGCCACTATATCCATCTTAATAGATATACAACAATAATAGGTAAAAAAAAACAGCGATTTTTTAAATTTTTCGTGTAACATTTTTGATGAATTTTCTGCATTTCGAGATAGATCACAGAATTCAATTATGATGATGGTAAAAGGACGATGAGCTTTATATTAGACTTATGCATATAATTGAGTGAAAAGGAAGCTGATGTTGTTGATGTTGAAGTTGTCTAAGTTAAGAAACAATATAAACACTTTAATGCATTCATCCCTTATTCCATCCGAAGCTGCACACTACTAGCGAGTCGCTAGGAGTCAGAGTCCATTATAAATTAATTGTTAAAAACTCTTTATCGGATAGTTGCAAGAGCGTGTAAGATGAACTACTTACATGGCAAAAAAGGACAGAAGTATGCCGTGTCTTTGGAACGATTACCAGATTCAATTAGAAAATTTGATTACAAGTTTAAGAGTATGTTTTGTTCCAGATCTATTTTTGATTAATAAACTAGGTATTTGTCCAGAATGCCAGCTTAACTTTACTTTCAAGTTGAAAAAAGCATGATTAAAATTTGCATTCCAAAGAGTTAAAGTTCAAATAGATTCTTTCATTGAAAGAAATTTTCTGTTCAGAACTATTTGTGTTTCATCAAAAAATAATTTTAACAAAAAAAAGATTTTCAGAAAATATTTTTTAAATTTTGATTTTTTAAAAAGTTAAACTTAAAGATATGCTTGTTTCAGCTTTAAATTAAAAGATTAAAGTTGAGGTACGCTAAACCTCCTCCCACAATAGAAACCCGTCCTAAGAAACTACTCTGTTTCCTATAAGAACACCATTTTTCAAACTTCTGGTAGTTTTTGCGTGATACAATTTGGTTGATCTACTAATATGGTAGGGGCAGTGGCGGAGCCAGGATTTTGGGCTAGCAGGGGGGGGGGNCCCCCCCCCCCCCCCCCCCCCCGAGCCTCCGAAAAAAAAATTTCGTGAATTGTTTGAGAATTTGAAAGTCATTTTGGATTTTTTTTGGGAATTTTGACAATTTTTCTGGGGTTTTTCGAATTTTGAACGCTTTTTTTAGATTTTTGGAGAGTTTTGAAATTTTTTTGAAGATTTTTGTTTTTTTTGAAGGCTTTTCTGAAAATTTTCAAGATTTTCTGGATTTTTTGGGAGATCTTGAAAATTTTCCTTGATTCTTGCGGGAGTTTTTCAGTTTCATAGCGGGCAACGCCAGCTAAAACATGAAATTACAAACATTACTACATATTTATATAAAAAAATTCATTTTCTAAAATCTCGCTAGGGGGCTCAACACTGTCTATTGGGGGGGGGGGGGGGGGGGGGTGGGGCCCCCCGACCCCCCCCCCGGGGGGGCCCCNCCCCCCCCCCCCCCCCCCCCCCCCCCCCCCCCCCCCCCCCCCCGGCGCGAGCCCCCCCTTCCCAGCCCTCCTGGGTCCGCCACTGGGTAGGGGGCTTACTTCAATTTGAATAATTCTATCAGAGTAGTTTCAAAGTTTTAGTGTCACCACTAGTATGAATTCAAACGCTTTTGATGTACGGGATCCGGGTCCGTAGTCCAAAAATTCTTGGCCCCGATGGGTTCTACTTTGAGTATAACAGATTAATAAAAAAGTTGATTGTTTTTTTTCTTTATATAATACTTTTTTCATTTGTTATCAAAAGATGAACAGCGCTTTACTGACTTTCAATGCTTGAAATAAAGAATGTGCTGTATGAGAATAAAAAAAGATAATGTATGCTTGTATCCGAATCAAGACTAATAAATACTTTACCTATTAGTACAGATGATACAAACAGAGAAAAAATAGAAGTATTGAATTTTTATAATGGATTTCAAATAAATAGGAAATCATTTTACAAGATTTCATGGGATTCCACTTGAATCAGCTTGAATTCACCTGAATCCAGATGAATCCAGGTGAAGCCACGTGAATCCACTTGAATCCAAGGGACTAGATTCTGCTGTTCCCCCTTGGAGATATGACTCAAATGCTGAAAGCCCCAAAAGTCCAAAAAGTGACCCTTTCAAAAATTCACTTTTTTGTTAACCAAAATATATCCCAATACTAAAGCAACATTCGTTTTCTATGAAACTTTTAGGAAAGAGATATTTCCATGTAGGCTTTAGTTTCTGATGGACAAACATGATATTGTAATTGTCATTCATCCGATTATTTGCTGAACGATATGCAGTCATATTTTCATCGTACAAGAGCGGTATGACATTGGCTTGAAAGTTACATAGATAGATAGAGAGTGTGGGCGCGAGTCTGGGCGTATTCGGCTATAAGGTTAAATGAAGTGAAAACAACACCCATACCCACACCATCCATCAGCCTGCTGAGATGGAAACTCCTAAGCCGCATTGCACGACAGGATGTTATACCAAACTCCATTCTACCTTGTATTTTCTACAACTATAGCTGTTAAGAAACAGAGGATTTGCATCAATCTATATCTTAAGGTCGACACGCCTCAATAATAGTTAGAGTAGTGTAGATCGAACTGGTTTCTATGAGAACACTTTGTATGCTAGCTATTATTTCTCGCTTAAAATTGAAAACAAATAAGTTGCTAAAATTTTGCGAGATCTTTGTTTCTTTTATTTATTTTCAACTTGAGTACAATTCAATGGATCATATCAATTCTCAAAGCTGTACTATTTTGTCATCCCGAAAAGAATGTTTTGTTTCTATCTATCTCTGAAAATTTTTTTATGTGTCAACGAAATTCAACCGAACGAAATCCAATAGATTTATTCCTGTTTGCTATAGTCAGTTTCAACGATGAGAAAAGCATTCCAAAGCATGATTTTTTTCTACGGTGTGGATGTGACTATGGCTTCAGAGTAGAACCACACCTACACTCACACCCTCATAATAATTAAGTTTCACGCCAAAGAAGGACTTCGAGCTGATTTTGATTCTTGTCAACAACAACAGCATAAAAGAAGAAACAAGAAAAAGAAAGATGAAGTACAGGTTTGCGAGAAAATGACGCAGAGAAAGAGAAAGAGGAAAAATTGTGATCGTGATGTCGCTGCTTCTCTTTGGTATGCTTATTTTTTCCAACCTCTCTCATTTTTTTTTATGAAGTTTATGATAGGAGCAGAACGGAAGTAATATAGTTGCATGTGTATCCAAACAGTGTGAGAGAAAACACCAACAAGAAAAGAAATAACTATTTCATATTAAATACTGTGTCATTTATTCGTACACTGAAAATGGCTGATAGCCAATTGAATTTCGTCGATTTTGATGCGCAAGTATCAACAAAAGATCTGAGTTGCGACTCAGCTTCATTCCTCTGGCTTGCTCTACTCAAAGATGTACTCATTGAACTTCCTCATTATGAACACCATATAACCAATGAACATAACGAGGCATCAGCGAAACAAGAAATGGTTAATCAACTACGTCTGTTTCATGCCAATAACTCAGTACAGTTAAAAAAAAGTCGACGAATTTGAAGAATTCTATGATTGTAAAGAAATGGCTGTTTATCTATATTCAAAAGATGCCTGCATTCATCAGCCGATCAATATTGCTTTACGAACAAAGGATGTTGATGCATTAGTCAGTTATCGCTACTTTATTTCTCATCTCTGCTCGGATTTGACTGATAGGTAAATATACACAAGAATGTCTTTTTCGAAAGTAAATGTAGATTTACAAAATATGAGTAAAAGCACCTATCAAGTGAAACAGTGTTGGAAATAGATATCACAGGTGTAAGTTGAAAAGAAAAGAGAAATAAGTCAATAAGTAACTGATTATAAAGTAGTGCTTGCTGTCCGATGTCGAGCAAAGTTATATTTGGATTCAATACTAGAACTTGATTCACGTAGAAGAAGATTAAGTGATTTTATCACCTATGGATTACCTTGGCATCAGTCACTCTCTACCGAGGGCATTCATTACAACGCATATCTGTGTGTTCAATGGGCAGAATAAACGAAAAATAATATCCTTAGGCACCTATCACCTCTGTATTACGAACACGCTGGGCCTAAAGCCATTTCATTGAGCTCATAACGTTTCTGGTTCATGGGGCTAGCTGTGTTCGCACATCGAGACTGTTCTGTCCCAAAAACATCTCATCTGAGTTAAATATAAACTAGCCAGTACATGTGAGTTCCATGTTGGTAAACACACTGTTGGTCATTTCTTGTGCAAATTAATCACACTGATCATCTCCGAAAATGTTCGCTCGCTATTTTCAACTTCAAGAATTTATCTTTACTTTTTCAAGCGCTGATTGTAGTTAAATAAACTTAGTTTCTTGGGTCCAAAGTTCGCCACATAATACCTAGATTTTATGAACTGACATGCTGGTCACTGGTCAATTCTTCTGACAGCTCTATATCGACTCTACATTGCGTTGCAACTCGGAACATTTTCTTAAAATGTTGTGGGCTTATGGAAACTTATTTATAAACTTGCCAAATCAGTCGTTAGAAGCCAGCTCGAGTTTACTGGGACCGGACTGGAAACTAGGGCTTGCTACTAACTACGTAAAAGTTTTCAATGCAAAAGTCAGATTTTCATTATCCCAAATGAGCTTCTTACCAAATTTGAACTGATATATACATGCCAGACAATGACAGAGATATGGCTTTCACAACATCACGATAGCGTTGAACTCCTGTGGATATCAACTGATTAAGAACCGGAAGGTACTTAAGATAAAGATCCACTGAGCTTCATATGTATCCAAACGATCAGCCCAAAGTCATAAAAAATGAAGCTAATTCAGAGGTGTGGATCGGTTAATTTTGTCCAGAACAGTATCAGAACCATATGATGATGCACTGAGAAAGAATCATGATCATTTATTCATCTAGAGAATCTGATGAATATCGACGATTACATTTCAAATTATAGAACGTCAGTGGAAAGGGCTACATTTTTGCTAATATCGACGTTAAGCAGCATTGCTTTCATAATCAAGTACTTTTCAACATATTTCAATATACGAAGAAGATATATGCTTTTCATATCGAGAATTACACAATTTTATTTTTCGCCTACAAATTTTCTTGATATAAACGATAAAAATATTGAAAAAGAAATATTTTACGAGCAGCCGTGTTAGATAAACAGAATTCCTTACTGAACAATTTAGTCTAATGATGAGAGGAAAGAAATCACAAGTCTCAGAATTTGATAGTCCTATGATTTTCGGTATTTGTTTAAACTTTGTTAACAATGTTGAATACTTGTTCAAATAATGTCTAATCGAACTGCTGAAAAAGCATTGAATGAATCAGCATAGTCTCAATAACCTGACAATGAAAAGCTTGAATGAAAACATACACGTCTGTCGTATTTAGGTGCACCAAGTACCATCAAGACCATCCACACTCATCTGCATTTCATGTTTACCGTGGTCAAATACTATCTGCAAAGGAAATCGATCGACTGCGAACTAATATTAATAATCTCATCGCAATGAATGGTTTTTGTGCAACGAGTCGCGACAAAACAATGGCTGTTAAATTTGCTCGAAATGTTCTATTTGACATTAAAGTTGATCTTGAGAAACATCCAGCGCTGATCTTTGCAGATATTGCTCACCACAGTCAATTCGAGGAAGAAAAAGAAGTGCTATTTGACCTTTCAACAGTATTTCGTATTGAGAAGGTGAGCAAGAGCACCAAAGAATGAAACACAGAACTGTGAACTACAGTATCATCGCGGTCGAATATTGCATTTGTCTAGTTGAATGTTATCTAGTTTTGTGGAACGCGATAGTCCATCAATGTTGAAGAATATAGCGAGTAAATGGGATCTATCTCAACGCCCCACAGAAGAATCGTGACAGACATTTCAGCATGCTGTTTTTATAAATCAGTCACGACCTGTAATACATACAGTACATTTTCTCAGCAATATTACAACGACTCAATCATGTTTTACATTTGAATCATACAGAGATTATGTTTTAAATTCTTTCACTAACGAAAAATACTCGATATTGGTTTTGTCTATTTCAGGTTGTCGACGAAAATGACTCATTGACGTGCATTTACTTATCAGCCAGCAGCGAAGGTCGCGAACTTGTCGATATATACTTGACATTACAACGTGCTGAGATGCCTGAATTCAATTTGGTCATGATGTTCGGCCGCCTTCTCTGCTTTATGGGAGATTACGCCAAAGCCCATAAGTATTTTACATATTTTCTTGAGAATAGTGGGGAAGATAAGCCAAGTTTACATCACAATCTTGCTTTTGTTCATGACAAACAGCAGAACTTTGACGAAGCTCTTCAACATTACGAAGAAGCATGTTCTCTGTTGCAACAAGCCGATCCACCAAGAGTCCAGGAGTTGGCTGTAACACTCAACAATATGGCAGCTGTCTTTTCACAGGTAAGATATAGAATGATGTGAAACGAGTCTACTAGTGATCAAGACAAAGTTGATGAACATGATCAATGATACCATTTTGTTTTATAGCGTGGTGAACACGAACAAGCTTTACACTATTTAGTCGATTCATTGGCAATCCTAAAGGAATTTCATACTGCCGATCATATTGGCATTGCTGGTGCCTACAATAATTTGGGTAATGTTTATCGTGATCTTGGTGAATTCGAAACATCTTTAGAGAATCATCGACTGGCTCATGAGATGTATAAACGAGTTGGTCTGCCGGCCATTCATCCAGATATGGCTGATTGTATTCAAAACCTGGCCATGGCTCATCATAACCTGGGTGAATTCGACGTAGCACGAACGCTGTACGAGGAAGCATTAGCAATACGACGACAATGTCAGTTGGGAACTCACCCAGACATTGCTTCGAATCTCAACGATATCGGATATCTTTTATGTGATGCAGGACAAACCGATGAAGGTTTCACATATTTCGAAAAAGCATACGAATTACGCACAGCCAATCAAGGTACTAGTCGAGTCGATCTTGCCGATAGTTTCAATAATATGGGCGTTGTCAATCGTCATCGAGACAATCTAGCCAGTGCTATTGAGTTTTACATACGAGCTTTGACTATCTATGAGGCGGCATTGCCGCCCGATCACGAGATTATTGCAAACACGCGAAACAATCTTGAACTGGCAAAAGGTTTAGAATTATCAATGAAGTCGAATAACCAACCGCAGTAATATATGAATGCGATCAATTAATGCTCGAAAATAATTTATAGGTCCTTCGTGCGTTTTACTTCACCATAATGAACATGTTTTCAATAACAATTTTATTTCGACTTTGAAATCTATATTCAGCTGGGGCGTGATGTATCTACTTTTAGACGCTGTCATCGAACTACAATGCAGCTCAATTGAATTTCGAGTTTCCTCCTTTTATTTTTTCTTTTTCTTTAATAGACAAAAACTGATTCTGATTTGTCGTTGAAAATAAAGAAACGATTGCCTTTCGGCGGGTATTCGTTCACTTGATCTTTCTATATACGAATAGTATTTAGATCGTATACGACGACATACGGTCGTAATTCTAGGGTCATGTATACGACTGCATTTTTTCGATCTGGGAGCGTAGCGAACATGTACAAGCTTTGCACCATTTGCTTGATTCACTGGCGATCCTAAAGGAATTTCATCCTGTTAATCATACTGGCATCGCTGGTGCCTACAATGATTTGGGTAATGTTTCTCGTGATCTTGGTTGTGGGTGTTCATGTGCGTATAGACGAAAATGATACCTAGAACCATATCCACACCCATCAACGATAATGGGTCTATCCATATTCAGGTCGAATAGAGAAAAAATTTCAACTCTGAGGCATTAAACTTATTATACATTCGACACTCTTTTACCGGTATGTTAAGATATTTTGAATCTTGGACAGAAACCAAAATGAGCAAAACGGATGACCAGTTAAACAAACTGTCTAGCATTCATGGAAATGAATGCCTATGATTATTTTTTAGATACAGTGCGATGCATAATTATAAGACCACTTGTTTTCAAATTAAACCAAATAAAATGAGCGATATTTTTAGTGATTTCACATAGGTTAGTCGTAAGAATAGCACTATAAAATTTTCAAGTGAAAGTCCTTTTGTTTTCATAAATATATAGAATTACCTCGATTTTTGTGGTGCATAATTATAAGACCACGTGGCATATTCATAATAGCAATAGAATCAGAAGTAACTTTTTCTTGAGGTAGCAGATAAAATCAAATTTTTAATTTAATTAAAAGCAGACCGAGAGCAATACAGCTTTGCGAAGGCGAAAAAGGTCTATTTTAGACTTACACAAGAAATACGACTCGCATCGAGAAATTTTACAGAAAATCAACCGATCGAAGACTGCGGTAACAAATTTTTTGAAAGACCCACCTAAATATGAATAAAAAAACGAATTAGCCGTAAAATAAAGGTCGACGCACGTACCAAACGGCTTACCTTAAGAACTGCTAGTAATAAATCACTATCTTATGCCAAAATTATTCACGGTTAAAGCTTGAATATGACAAGATGGACAATGAATCGGGTTATAAACAAGTAAAAAATCTTAAAAAAGAAGTAAAATAAACATTCTCGACCTGTAACAAAAGTGCACAAAGATTTAGGATTAAAGTGGGCTAAGAACCATATGATCTGGAATGATGAATGTATGAGATTGTTTTGTCGGACGAGAAAAAATTTAATTCGGATAGTCCTGGTGGTTTTTCTTATCATTGGCACTATATTCGGGAAGAATAAGAGATTTTTTCAACTCGAGGTTAAGGTGGCGGCAGCCTTATGATTTGGGTATTTTTTCGTTGGGGTCGTAAGGGTTCAATATGCTTTTAGATGAACAGATGAATTCAAATGGACATCGAGAAGTGCTGAAAAATCCTCTAATTGACGTTGCTAATTCGATTGGTGGACATGATTGAATTTTTCAATAAGAGAGTAATCCTGTCCATCGGGCGAAGGTCAATCTTACTTCGTTCAACTCTCAAAAAATCCATATCCTATCATGGCCATCATTATCTTCTGATCTAAATCTGATTAAAAATTTGTGGGAAATACTAGTAAGGAAGATCTATGCTGACAGAAAGTAATTTAGAACAAAAGAACAGTTAAAAACTGCTATAAAAAATCACGAGAGGAAATAAGCATAGATCAGCTTCGGAACTTAGTCAGTTCAATGCCAGAAAGAATATATGAAGTTACTAAGTTAAATGGACCAAAAACACGCCATTGGTTGTTATTTTGTGTTTCGCGTTTTGTATTTCGTTTGATGTGGTCTTATAATTATGCACCGCATTGTACATATTATAGAAGATATCTGCAATAACAAGAAGGAATGCAAATGAAAGAAAAGAGCTATAGATTTCATACGTTTATATTTATTTTGATTCAGATATTCCATGAAAAAATACAAGCGACCAACCTAAAAGACATGGAAAACTTTTTCTTCTTCTTTCAGATTTAGCCCATAGAATCTATTTATAAATTTAGGATCAAGATTATGGCTCCTATTGCTTTTTTCTAGGCTGCTTTCGAGGAACTCGTTGAACGTGAAGACTGTATGTTATGTAGCATATTATCAGTATCAAATATTGATCGAACACCACATTTTTGCTTTAGTATATTATTCTGCCAATTTTGAAAGTTTTTTTTGTATATCGATATCATTTATTTGATGTAGTCTTTCTGGTGTGAGAAGTCCATATGGTATCAATTATTTTTATTCACTCTTAGCATTACCTCATGAAAATAAAAAAACTGGTTGAATTAAAGATCATCTTTAAAACTGATTTTTTCAACCAGAATAATGCAGAGCACTGATGCAGTAAATGATGTATTTCAATCAATAATACTACTGTTTTTGTTGTATAATAATCATGCTCTGTGTCGATAGTAAATTCGGTTATTTTTCCGGCTAGTAGTTCACTTAAATTATGCAAAAGGATAGCAGATGTTGATCGATTTATAAGATAAATTTTATAATTATTTAATAGAGTAAATACTGGTAATATAAGTAAGTCAGTATTTAGTTGACTTTTTCGAAGAGCTCTTCTTTGTCAGAAAAAATAATAACTAGTTTACTTGTTGTTTGATGAGGATGAAATGGTCACTGACGTTTTATAGAAAGAAAAGTAATAATTAGAAATTGATCTAGAAAATATTCCATAACAGTTTTCTATTATAGAAAAGTCTTTTAAATCAGCAAAAACACACAAAACAATAAACAATATTTATTTATTTATATCTAATATTAACATCATAGATATTACTGCGATACATATATTCAAAACAATCCATGATACCATTGATCTCTGGTTAGATAATAGAACATTTACAGACTGTACGTTTATCGGCGTTAGTAGAATTTTGTACTTCTGTATTGATAAATTTGGATGTTGATTGAATTAACTGACCCTTATCGTCAAATTATTGAAGTTGATCAGAAAGTTTGTGTTACGTCTTAATAGAATTGAATCAGTTATGACAAAATTTGTCATGCATGGTTTGATCTCTTGAATAGCACATTGAATGAAGATGAAAAAAATAAAAAAACTTGTTGCAAATGAGTTTCAACAAATTGTAATGAATAAGCATTGGTAAGATAAGTTAATTTAAGATAAATACACTCGAGATTAAAATCTTCGACTGACGAACAATAATAAACAGCTCGAATTAAAGCTGATTGAATGTAATCACTATCCTGCCATAAATATGTTCTCTCTTTTTTCCTTCGGTTTCATTCCATCACGTTTACAATCATTCCATTCTTTTTCTCATATCTATTCTATTTAAGCCAGTGTTAGTGTTTGAAGAAGGAGATTATTATTTCTTGTCATAATGTAAAAAGAAGAAGATTATAATCGATTAAAGACTAACATAACACAAGCAAGTGCTAATATGTCAAATTTACAAATTCAACTAAGTTAGTTGAACTAACTATACTTATTGGACTCAAATTTTAACCAGTGGAATAAATTGTACTCAACATGTTAAACAAATGGTTGAATATAAAGCGTTAGAACTTTTTGAACAAATTACTTCTCCATCTCAATGGAATACTCATTTATTTCTAAAAGCAAAAATGAAATCATGTAGCACAAAAACTAAAAATTATCTAACCGCAACAAAAGATGTTGAATATGATTTTACATTTAAAATCGCTGAATCAATATTAAATAAAGATGAAGCTCAAACATTATACAATCAAATGCGTCAATTAACTAAAGATTATCGTACTCAAGCGATGTCATTGTATTTACAATCGACTACTCGTGAACAAGAAATACTAGCAGATGAAATTAAAAAAATATTTTTGTAGGTTTTCCGAAAGAAGAAAATGATTCAATAATAATTGATGCTGAAGACGATTCAGGTTATATTGAATTTAAACGTTAGAATGAATTACGTGAAAAACGAAATAATTTAGAAGCTGAGCCATCCCTTTATTTTTTAAAGGTAAAGCGAGGATTTCTCGCTCTAACTATAATAAATAAAGCAAAAGCAAAATTAACCGAGGACGAATATCAATTATTAAAATTAGGTCCTCGATTTATTTATAATGATCCAAAAGCGGCTTCGAGACGACGAACAACTGAATTGACTGTATTAAAACGAAAAATTGAAACTCGATTTTTCGAAAAAAAGTGGACCCCGGTAAAGTTGTCAAACAATTTCTAGCCGAATTGGATAGTTTATTAAAGAATTTACATGATACACCTGCTAGAAGAGCAACTCGACAATATGAACAACAACGTGAAATAATTTCTTATGACAATTTATTACAAACAATTCATTTGAACCAGTGTTAAATTACGAAATGTTCAATTAGTACTGAAAAAAAGAAAAATTATTCTAGATTGGTTAAACGGTTAAAACAAAAGCTTCGTTATGCTAGTATAGTTTTGTAAAAAAAACAGATAAATCTAAAGTTTTTCATTTAGATAAATTGCAAGATTATCACAAAAAACCAGATGAGTATATGGAAAAAACTGAAGTATATGAACGTTTACATCAAAATGATCCATTACCAAATTTAATAGAACATACAAATAAATATTTATTAAATTTAAGATTGAAACATTGGATTACACAGAGACAATATGAACAATTAAGCGTTAAACCAAATGAAATGAAATTAACCCATTTATATTATCTACCAAAAGTCCATAAACTTGGCACTCCACTTCGACCAATATTGTCTCTGGATTCAAACATCCAACTATAAAAATATCAAAATTTCTCGACGGATTACTTCGACATTCATTTGATGGAATGGCATCAAACACGACTGTGACTTCTGGAACTGAAGTTATTAAACTGTTACAAGAATGGTCAAAATGTAATATACGTCAAGAAACTTTACTATGGACAATGGATGTGATGGATCTTTACACAATGATACCACAAACAGAAGGTTTTTTGTCAATTAAAAAAATGTTAGATTACTTAAACATTAAACAAATTGATGGTTTAAAAATGAAAACCATTATTCGTCTATGTAGATTCGTAATACAAAATAATTACTTCTCTTACAATGGTAAATATTATCATCAAGTACGAGATGGTGCTGTATGGATTCACCGTTAACATTAACAACTGCTAACTGCTACATGTTCTTTTTTGAACGAGAAATCGTTAAACAAATTAGCAATAGCAACGTACTCTATATACGATACATCGATGATATATTTATTACCATCAACTGGCCTACTCAATAATTATCGAAACAAATCGATCGATGGATCAATAAATTCGACGTTAACATTAAATTAAAAGCTCAAGTTGGTTATACAACGAATTTTCTTGATTTAAAGATAGAAAATAAAAATGGTGTGTTATTTACAGAAGTATACCACAAACAATCTTATGAGCCGTACTATTTACCATTCAATAGTACTCATCCTATCCATATGAAGAAAAATATTCCATTTGAGATGTTAATTCGTGCTATTGAATATTGTTCAACATTTGAAGCATATTTATATGAACGTGAAAAATTAAGAGTGGCTTTATTGTTATTAAATAAATACCCTGGCGAATTTTGAGAGAAACAATTCAACCGTGTATTTCAAAAATACGATATGAATCAGTTAAGATCGAATAAAAATTATAATACATTACGACCCAGGTCAATGATTCCGGAGGACGGATACTGTAGGAACCGGCCGGAAAGATGCGGAAAGTTTATTCATTTTGCATATTATTTAAACATGAAAATATTCCCGGTAGAATTTCATACCCTTTGGAACAAATACTTTATAGGATCGCCAATAAATGAAATAAAACTGGTTTTAGGAACTCGTAATGTTAAAAACTTACAACAACAGTTAATACGTAATAAATAAAATAATAGAATATTTATAAAATTTCTTTTAAGAAAATGAAATAAAGGTCAACTTAAATTACTTTAAATTAAAAAAACGTTTTTACAGGAATGAAATTATAATCTTATGTAAAAGTTAACATGTAACAAATTGATTTTGAACGTGGTCGCAGATCGCAACTCATATAAGAGTCGAATTAATTTAAATAACAGCCGAAATCTTGTGTATCATTTTTCAAGCTAGCACATCGATTTTATTTTATTTGTCTGTTTTTGTATCTTTGAAAAAACGTTTTTGTTTTTTATTTTACTGGAAATATAATGTAATGCAGAGCCCTGATGAGTGTTTAATATTTCAATTAATAACACGAAACGCATCGACAAATTAAACTCTGCATTTCTTTAATAATTCTTTACAACAAGCACAATAATTTGTTGTTTTAGCACATTTATTTAACTTTGACAAAACAATTGAATGCTGAAAAGCAAGAGTTGAGAATAGCAGATTGCGACTTTTATCTATTCTTTCAACATAGATAGGCCAACCTGTTTTTTATCGAACAATTATTTCCAATGATATCGAAAATGTGGATCAAAATAGAAATCATTTTTTTCTCGATAGATTTGTCATTCTTAAGTTGTAAAAAGCTACTTAAAAGGTGCAGAATGTAAGATTCGAATATTGGTAAAGAAAAGTCAAGTAAATTAAGCACTATTATCCTTCTTTCATACAAGAATACTGTGGAATGAACATTATTGATTTTAGATGTAATGGCAATTTTTGCAAGTAAAATATTCATTCAAGAGAAACTGTAATCACACATTTTGTAAAAAATAGAAAGCTTTTCTCTAATAATAACATTCAATATTTCGCAGCCTGAAACAGATTACACTTTGAACGAAATAAAAGTTGTGATATTTTGGAAATAAAAGACTTATATTTATTTGAGCAATAAAAATATTAGAATCAGCAATAACCAAATTTGACCATATTTATATTGAATGACTAATAGTTATATTGAATGACTAATATAATTATATTGAATGGGTAATAATTAATTAAAACTAGAGATAAGTTGTACATAAAAAGGGCAATATGGGTTGGCCTATTTACACAAATAGGTATTTTTTCAATTTAATGAAATAGAACAAATAGTCTATACAAATGCCTGAATCATAAAGCGTTGTGCAGTATATTTCTGATTGTGAAGGCGACAGTGATATGAAACTGCATTCTTCTAATAACAGTGAGGAGGTTTAAAATAGGCAAAAAATACAAAATAGACCAAAATGGGTTTGAGTCTTAGGTAGGGCCCATTGGGTCCGGGTCTAAAAATTTCACTGATCGAATGTGGTCTGACAGAAAAATTTGATGCTTATAATAATAATTTGTCAGTTTTTGTGAATTTTCGTTCGCTTTATTCAAAAAAATCTTCATCTTATTGATAAAAAGTAGAAGATTTTTTTGTCCTATCAGAAAAATTCCTTGAGAGTATTGAGAGTACGTTTAAATTCTGGACCCTGAAGTAATTAAGCATCAAGAGTCCAGATTCAAAACTCCTGATTCACCGGGTCCGGTTCGACTTCAAAAACTTTTAATCAGTCGAGTACGGGTCCTGGCCCGGCTCCATAAATGTTTTGATCTGATGCGCTCTAGTGTGGGATGCAGTTTTCCTCTTAAATCATAATAAGGGGGAAAAAAGCTCATTCCGAGTCATTCGAATGGCTAGGAATGACTGGGAATGCTCGAATGAGATTTCCCCCCTCCCCCCTTGACTCATACCCACATCCACACGTAACAGAATCGAAAAATGTGGAAATTGGTACAAAAAGAAAAAAGGCAGACTATCGAAAGCAAAAATGTTGTTATTGACACAATGATTGATATCATTTTCTTTCCTTTATTTACCATTGTAAAAAAATACTGCAGTTTTTCTTTCTTTTTGCTGTCAAAATATGAAATTATTACATGTTATTTCATGAGTTATTTATGGCACATTCAATGTTATAGGATGGCGTGTAATTATTACTAAATCGTATTTTAATTATTGAGCGTTCCAATATTTTTATTGTTCAAATAAATGCAAACCAAAGATAAAATATAATTACTTGGTAAGTGATATTGAAATAGCACGAATTTTTTTATGGTATATTTGTAATGACTTGTGCATCGTATTTATTGCTGACGAAGTTGCTTTATTTTCCCCCACTTACTTAAGTTTACTCGAATCAGTGGACTGCCATTCTCAATAAGAAAGCAGCATGTTTTCATAAGTAACGTTCGTCACTGGTTGGATTTTCCCTCTTTTTCTTCCTCTTTCTTTTTGTTTTACGTTGTTACGATCAAAACAAAAATAGTCGTTGATATTTGCGTAAACGAATTAGTCACATGTAAATTGTCACGTTTCTTTTTGATGAGTAAAAGAAACAGTGATTGCTTTACCTCAAGTATGATAAATGACTCTAAAAGTTAGAAAAGCCGCTGCAGTTCTGATAAGGCTCTAAGGAATAGAAGAGTTGAGGGATGACATAATCCCATTACACTGGTTAATAAATTTTTCTTCACACAAACCTACCAATTATTCATTGAAGTTACTCAAACATTCCTCAAACATTCGGTGTATTACCCCTCTGGTACCGAATTCGATACCACACGATATCACTACATGTTAACAGTTGAGGAATTTGATTTGTGTTGATGTATTACCAGTAGAATATCAAAGTTGACGCGTTGGTGGTAATATCCCAAAACGAATTGGATGGGTCTTATGACGCCGAAATCTCGATGCCCAGTGTAACGATCTTATGACATCTATGAAAGAGTCCGTGTATAATAGAAAAGGTGACAGTTAAGTCCAACAAAAGTCCTCTGGAAGGAAAGAAAAGTCCCATTAAGAGAAAAAAGAATGATAGAACTATATAATATCAATGTGATAGTTTCGGCCTTTTCCCTTGACTAATAAAGTCCTTTGTATTCGTTAACGGACGTTTTTGCGTAAAGTGAACACTTTTAGCATCTTTGACACCCCTCTCTTACAAGATGCTGTGCATCATTTTATAGAAGAATTTCAACAACTAGATTTACTGTACAACCAGATTTCAAAGTGAGCTAATTTTGCTCTCGAGATCGTATTGATTTCAGAAATTTCCACTTCACGGAGGTACGTAAAGAGTAGATATAATAGAAGATCACAGAGCTGGTAAGTTGTTAAAGAATAGAGCTTGGAAAAAGATTCTCACGACTATCTTTGCTAGAATTTTCTGTGTTTGGAGTATTGATATTCTAATCTTTGAAAAATAAGTCTATCAATACACTAGACGTAACTATTTGTACTGAATTGTGGAAACACTACCTTATTTTCTGTTGAGCCAACTGAACATCAAATATATTAAGAACACATACTTTCTAGTTTCACTTAGCACCCATTATTTTCATAAAATCGAGTATACTTTTCTTATTTTGATGTAGATACCAACACAACACGAAGACATGTTGTCCACGGAAAGAACTGGTTCCAAGCCCAGAGATTCGTCATCTGAATCCGCTGTGGCTTACGATTTTTTTAAAGGACCCAAACATTTATTAATTTTGAAGTTACCTCTATTATTAATTGCACTTGGACTTTACATTCTTTGGTTAATTGGAAAATTCTTACTAGTACGCTTGGCTCATATGTGCTACAACATTATAATATATTCTTCTTCTGTCATTGAGAAAATGTTCTATTGCATAAACCTAGCCTACAAAAGGTTTCCCGAATTTGCTCAATATTGGACGCTGGAGTTTTACGACAAAATATTACAACCCATCAGAATTTTCATTGCCAGCCGTATGCTTCCAGCAATTTTTTATGAACTTAAATTGATTGCAAATGATACAATTCGGTTTGGTATCCACTTGTATCAACACATTATTTCACCAACGATAATTTCCTTTTATAGACATACCATATTACTTATTGCTAGACTATTCAGATATGCTTATAGTAATTTTCGCAATTTCATCTATTTCTTGTGGAAGATTCTTCAGGAAACATCCGTTTGGATATGGCAAAATATCGTCGAAACACTCTATGCAGTGATATTCCCTCGCGTACTGTTGACTTTCGCTCATATCATTGAGAGAATCTGTTCATTTGTCTACATACAAATCTTGGTACCAATTTACAAACTACTGGCTTATATCAGATCCGTATGCCCACACATGTTACATCAATCAATTTTTTATGTTACTCAGAAATATTTGCAAACCATTGCTGAGCTCTTTCGTATATGTACGGTCATGTATCACCACGTTCTGGTGCCTCTTTTTCATCGTCTATCCATGATCTGTTCAAATTTCTATACTCACGCATTAGTACCAATTTATAGGCTAATGACTTACATCATATCCGTTACTCCGCACATATTACATCAGTCAATTTTTTATGCTACTGAGTATTTTTTGCATGCTGTTGGCAAGCTTTTTCGTGTTTTTCCAGTCATGTATCATCACGTTTTGACGCCTATTTTTCGTTATCTACCAACGATCTATTCAAATCTTTTCAATCACGTATTAGTACCAATTCACAAGTTACTGGCTTATATCATATCCGTTTCTCCGCACATGTTACGTCAATCAATTTTCTACTCTACAACATATTTTGCACGAGCGAATGCGGAGCTTTTTCGTGTACTTACAGTCATGTGTCACCATGTCCTGATGCCTTTTTTTTATCGTCTATCCATGATCTGTTCAAATCTCTATAATCACGTATTAGTACCAATTCAGAAGTTACTGGCTTACATCATATCCGTTTCTCCGCAGATATAACGCCAATCAATTTTCTACGCTACAGCGTATTTTTCACGAGCGAACGCGGAGCTCTTTCGGAGATGCACCACCCTGTATCACCACGCCCTGGTCCCTTTTTTTCATCGTCTATCTATGATATGTTCAAGTCTCTACAGTCAAGTCGTATTACCAGCAGGAAAACTGTTGATTTACACATCATCACTAATTCGGCATAACTCATACCGATCAGATCTCTATCGAATTCGGCGTATGTTGGCGACGCATTTGTACTTGCTGTATAAATCTATATTAGTGCCATTAGTTGAAGCACTATCTACGGTATTAATATTATCCAAAAGTATATTTACGTATATTGTAGAGATGGCTCATGATTTGATAAATGTGACTCAGCGCATAGTCTCAGCAACATACAAGACTGTCGTATCTGTTATGCATACTTTTTATGACTCGTTGGAGATCACACTTTTTCTCCAGAGAATTATATTGGCATTTAAAAATAAAACAAACTAGAAAAATGTTTTTAGCATTTCACTTTTATGGTTCTATATGAATGAATTCACAAAAAGAAAAAGAACAGTGTTACATTAGAACTGATGAGGATATGATTTCTCATCTGTTATAAGTGTCGCTGTCCGATAACATATTGTGTTACTTTTTCTTTCGTTTCTCTTATAAACTTCGTCAACATTTCGACTCATCTTGATTTCTTATTCTTGTTGTTGTCTTTATTTCCTCGTCTTCAACAAACGAAGATTGCTCTGTTGTTCGTTTTTTTAAATAAAGATTCATTCGCCTATTTTTGCTTAACTTTGAAACAAACAAAATATTAATATATTTAACTAGTTCAGAGCAAAATTTTCTTCTCAACTGAAATTCTAGCTTAAAATTTGTTAACTATGACAGAGAGACTAGAAATGTTTCAAATGAAATGAAATATGTATTTCATGTTGAACATTCTATGAAGGGTGTGGGTGTGGGTGAGAAGAAGTATCACACACCCTCAAGCTATTATCATGATTAGTGATGTTTTCAGAATATTTGATTCTTGATATCTCTTGGTGAAAAAATTCTCCTGAGCAACTAGTAAACATCGTTCTAATTCTTGTTTTCCAATCATATTTTTATTCTAAATCTTCAACAATGATTTCAACATTTTTTAGTCGAATTATAAATATTCATCAGTAGAACGCATCTGCTTGATACTATCTCTGAAAACATTCGATTCAACAAGTCAGAGAACACTAAAAAAATGGTATTCGATGATAATAATTTCATTGAAACCGTCAAAATATGATCCAAATTGTATAATATCCAATCATTGCTGAACTAAACTTTATATTGTCATGTCTTAATATATGATAGTTACTTCGATTTCAGCCAAAGATATTCAAAAGGGAACGCTTCTTTATTTGGTACGAAAAAATTGAAGCCTCATGTAGAACTTTTATAATTAATGACATTAACAAAATTTCAAAACGAGAATATAAAAGAACGTTGTCATGAATGGTGCATACTTTCACATATGTTGTCGAATCAATCTTAAAATTGAGAAATAAGAAAATATTTATTTTTTCTTCCATTCTCTGTGAACACGCCTAAGAAAAGGTCTTATGCTGTGGTACAAAACTCTCGAAAGAAAAGCACTTAGAGAAAATTGATTTGAATCACAAAATCAAAACTTTGACCGGCAAATAGTGATGAATATTGTTTGATTTTATTAAAAGAACATTTCATTTGTCATTCAAAGAAAACCTGGAAAAAAGTCAAATTCTTTTTTTTCAAATTCGATTTTATTTTGTTTACAATATAATGACATACAAAATACTGGACAAGTATTGTATTGATGTCTAATAGTAATCATTTCTATATAGTTCGCCGAATGATTTTAACAAGTGTCGTTGTCTTTTCTCTACTTCCTTTTGAATATCGAATTGAACTTATACGACCATGAACACGTAGGCTGAATTGCCTAAACTTTCGATACATTTACGTTTGTCACCTAATGACATATTTCTTTTATTTTAATAGCAACGAACTACATTTTGACTTTGTTTGTCCTACCATGTAGATTGTCGTTTAAGTTAGATTCTCTTTTTTATTGAAAATTATTTATTCAATGAGAATAACTTCTCTCTTCAGTTCCTAAGCTAAAACTTCATAACTGTAAACAATGAATTCCTATGTATTCTATGCATTTTTGAAATTCATCAGAAACCTTATATATACATATAAGTATGTATCACAATACTTTTCATGGACAGAGTCTTTGTATAGAATAGTTAGTTTTTTTTTCTTCGCATTTATTTACTTCTACTACCAGCTATCATTGAATGCTATTATATTGTATTTTTTTTATCGATCGACATAAAAAGAAAAATGCTGTGTAAGAAGAAAAAAATGTCCATTGCTGATGGCTATTACCTAAAGTGACTGTTTGAAAGTCTCTATTATGTTTGATTGTTTAAATTTGTTTAGAACATTTATTTTTTTTTGCATAAGAAATATTTTTCTTCTTCTTCTCCTCCTCATTCTTCGTTTCACTATATAGTTTTCTTTTGAAAACTAATGCACTTGAGCATCGAATAGGCTGTGGATGTTTGAAGACAAAAGAAAAAAGAAGGAGGAATATTGAAAATCGACATTATTTGTTTTTGATCATATGCAAAATTAAAAAGAGAGTGAAAACAATAATAACTTTTTTCTGATAGAGCATATTTTTTCAATTGTTTCATTCAACACATAATATGGATTTCAACAGTTGGACGGTAACATCATTTGGTAATCAATCAGTAAAGAAGAGCGATGTACTATCACCATTACCTAATACACCTAAATTACCAAGGATTATCTTGCGAAATGCCATGGGGTTTGAATTGAAAACAGAAACATCTTTTCAAAATGCAATTTATCGAGCTAAAACAAAAATATTAGAACCAAATCGACGTTTGACTGACATCGAATGGCGGTATAAAACCATATATAGATTTCAAATTTTATTCAGACAATAAAATATTCTTTAGATTACCGCATGCACCAGTTCCATCACGGCCAGATTATTCACGTTCATTAGAATATGATGATTTTCGTTCAATGAAAAAACCACCAAAAATACCTGATCCACGCAAAGTCGAACATATGGATATGTCATTTTGGGTATTTACCTATTTGTTTTGTCTCTGCTAATTATTTTTACAACCACAACTCTTTTATTCATAGGATTATCTATTACCTGATAGAAGATTGGATCAAGCCACGTAAATTTGCACTCGTCTATTTTTTCTTCTTCTTCTACTGTTGTTTTCATTTTTGATAGAGTTAGCTCTCGAACGTTACGAAAATATTATAGGAGTATGGAAACAGTACCACATCCTGAATTTATGGATAATTTTGATTCATTCAAAAGTGTCAAACAACTGTTTTTATCGATTGTATCAACTTCATCTTCTCTAGACAAATTAGTTGATAATTTTGGATTTGCAGATAATCGCAAGTAAAAACAAACAAACATATATAATGATTTTAAAAGCAAAATGTTGATTGAATTCTTCTTCTTCTTCTTCTTCTATAGGAAAATGATTGTAACACAAGTGCTTACAAATTTACTGCGAGGTAACTTTTCTTCATTAGAAGATATACCAGCCAGTGTTCGAAACGAAGCTTTATTGGATCTAGCAAAATTAGCTGGTGATGGAAAATTACCGAGTAAAATAAATTTAATATCGATTAATAAATTTTTTTCTTACTTATAAAATCGCTATTTTTGTTTTCTAGTTGAAATGCAACAAAAAGTATTTGCTGAATTAGCAAAAAATTTGCATTCATTACCACCAGAGATGCGAGCAAAAGGTTGAAAATATTTTATTTATTTTTATTTAAACAGTATTCTGTACTTAAGGCATAAATCAATAGGAAAATATTATTTTTATAACCCTAATGTCTTGAAGAAAAATAGAACGATAAAGTACTTTACGTGAATCGTTCAAATACTTTAAGGTTTCATAAAAAATAAACATATATATATATATAACATATTGACAAAAAGATTCTATATACAATGAAATACCAGATGCTTTTCGTATTTGTTTAAAAACTTGATCAATTTTTTTCCAGTGAACTTTAAAGAATCCAATAGAATACTCTCAAGTGCCTAGACAAAACTGGAATATATTTCTGACATAGTTAAAACATGAAATTCAGTGATAAGACCCGATCTTAAATGTTGCGAAGAAATATTCACGATAAATTTATTTTTAAAAATGAATGTAGATTCAGCTAGATTTTTCTCTAAATGACCAAGAGAAGATCCAAAGAGAGATCACACGAGAGTCGAAGGCATCATTCCTCTTCAATATTAAAGAAAAAATACTTTCCAGCTCTCATTGATTGTATAATGAGCCGTTCTAATGTAATTTTTAGTGACGGAACAATTGATCAGATCTATCGAAAGTGTTCCACCTGAAGCTCGTGAACAAGTTATCCAACATATACTTAGTAACATGGAAACTTTATCTGTAGAAGATCGTCAAAAAGTTTTGCACGATCTTGTTAAAACATTTTCCTCAATGCCGGCCGAAAGTAGAAATGCATTTGTGGCCAAAGTTATAGAAAACATTGATAGTTTACCACCTGATGCTAAAATACAACTATTACAAGATCTCTTACGTGATGCTGACACAATGCCACCAGGAATGCGTGATAACGTTTTACAAACTCTTCTCGATAGTCTTGACAACTTACCACCAGAAGAACGTCAACGTGTGCTAACTGAATTAACACAAAATCTTGGTACACTTCCAGCAAATATTCGCCAACAATTACTTGACAAATTATTGGAAAAATCTGAAGATCTACCAGCTGAATTACGTGATCAAAGTAAATTGTGTTCTATCGAATAAAAATCAATACTATGTTATTTTTTATTTTGTAAATAGTGTTTGCTGCAATATTAAAAAATGTTACTGGAATGCCGGAAGATTTAAGACGTAAAATAGTTGTTGAATTATTAAAAAACGTCGACAATATGGATCCAACATTACGACAAGATGTTATGAAAGAAATTCTCGATAATTTAGATTTAATTGATGAGGCAATGCATGCGCAAATAGTACAAAATTTTGCTCAAGCATTGGATGGTGTACCATCTGAAGAACGTGATGACTTACTCAAGAAAATTATTGAGAGAACTTCAAAATTGGCCGATCCAGAAATAAAACGGCAACTTATTGAAGACATTCTACGAAATCCAGCGAATCTATCTGCAAATGCATTTCAAGAATTAGTTAAAAATGCTGGTGACTTACCACCGGATTTACAACAACGCCTTTTTGAACAAATTTTAGAAAGAAAAGGTGATTTACCACCGGGTGTATTTGAAGAAATTCTTCGACAAAATGCTAGTATACCGCAAGCTATTATTAGTCAATTAATTGGATCAGTTGATAAATTAGCACCATCGTCATTAGCAGAATTAGCTAAACATCTGAATGTTTTACCAGAAGAAGTACGAGCAAAGTTACTTGTTGATGTTATGAACAAAATTGACACTTTTGATCCTGAACAAAAAGCAGCTTTTATTGGTGAAATGTTAAAAAATCCTGCAACGCTTAATCCACAACAGTTAGATAATTTAATGAGAACATTAAATGAACTTGATCCTGCATTAAAAGAACAAGTTATGCAAGGTTTAGTCAATGATTTGGATAATTTGCCACCGAGTGTTAAAGAAAAATTGGTAAGACTCATTTCTTTTTGAGGTGACATTTACATATAGTATATGAAATGTGACGAGAAGATTTAAGTAGAACTCTTCATATTATTCCGAAGTTCCAAGACTAAACTGACTGCACATGCTGAAGACAGTCCTTAAAAATATCGTCATAGTAGTCGAGTAATAATTGACTATTAGCTTTCCAGTACGAACCATAGAGTCGGCCATGAGCCTAAACTCAACTGAAATCACTCCAGCCTAAAAATTTTGTGGAAACATTACGAATCTGTCGATTTCATAAGTAATGATATATATTGAGTTTTTGATTATGTAGTCATTTTCAATTTTATTCCGAAAAGATTAGTCTATTCAATGAAAAATAATTACATATTTATTCGTTTATAAATAGATTCAAGATTTGCTGAATAGCAATTCTGATATAGATCCAGAAACTCGTGCAAAAATGTTGGCCAAAATGTTAGAAAATCCCGATAGTTTAACTCAAGAACAACGAGCAAAAATTAGCAGTCAAATAATGAGTGAAATTGAAAATATAAAAGATCCTGAAGTAAAGAAAAAACTTATCAATGATATGTTAAGTAGTGGACAAGATTTATCACCAGAAATCATGTCTCAATTAATATCAAATATTACCGATTTACCAGCTGCTGAACAAAAAGAATTACTAAAACAAATCTTAGACAAATTTGATGAATTACCTCCAGAAATGAAAGAGAAATTAGTTGATGATTTACTTAAATCAGCAGCAAGTAAATTTTGGTGTTTTGGTTTTTAATTAGTTAATATCTACCAATAATATATTCGTCTATTCTATAGGTATGCCACCGGAAGTTCAAAAACAGATGATTTCTGATATATTAGAGGAAATGAAAGATTTACCACCTGAGGAACGTGCTAAATTGATGGAAAAAGTTCTCGATAATCCAAATTTAGATCCATCCGTACGAGCAAAATTAATGGAAGCAATGCTGAATCAAGTTGATGATTTACCACCTGAAGAAAGACAAAAATTATACGAAAAAATGCTAGAAGATGTTGATCAGCTTGGTAGGTGAAAGCTAAAGGCCGTATTTTTTCTTTTAGTAATTATTCTTTCTAGATCCTAAGACAAGAGCAAAATTAATGGAAGCAATGCTAAAAAAGGCTGATAATTTACCGCCTGAAGAAAGACAAAAGTTACTCGATAAAATGCTTGAAAATAGTGAAAATCTAAATCCTGCTATGCGAAACAAGTTAATGGATGAAATGATTAAAAATATTGATCAAATGCTGCCAGAAGACCGAGAAAAATTTCTAGCTGGTTTGTAATTCTCTTTCTTAGAAGATAAATATATCTTTATTCTTTTTCTTTTGAAAAGATCTTGTTAATGATCCGAGCAAAAAAGATTTATTAAAAGATTTACTTAGCAATGGAAAAATAAGTAGTGAAATGAAACAGAAAATCGTAGATGAAATGACAAAAAAGCCAATTGATCCATCGACATTACTTAGTGTACTTAAAAATTCGAAAGAAATTCCGCAGGAAATTCTCGATAAAGTCATTGAAAGTGTTGAAAATATGTCAGCAAAAGAATTAAATGATCTAGCAAAGAAATTAGATACTTTACCGCCGGAAATGAAACAACGTGTTATGAAAGAAATGATGCGCAAAATACAAACTCTTGATCCAAAACAACAATCAAATATTATACGAGATATGTTAGGAAACGCTTCTGATATAGATCCGAAAGTTATAGCAGAAATAATCGTAAGATTTGTTTCTTTCTTCTTTCACTATTACAATTAAATCAATTGTTACTATTTTGGTGTCTTTTAGAAAGGTGTAAAAAATTTAACTCCAACAGCAATTAAAGAATTATTTACTAAAGCTGATAAACTTCCACCTGAAGCATTAAAAGAATTATTGAAACACATGGATGAAATTCCACTAAATGTTCTTGAAGATTTAGTTAAAAATGTCGACCAACTACCGCCTGAAGTTATTGCAGCGTTACTTGCTTCAAACAATCTTCCACCAGCTTTACGAGAAAAATTGTTGCATGAAGTTACTACAAATAAGAAATTGAAAGACAAATTACAAAGTCAGAAATCAGATTTTGTATTATGGCAATATTTGATATCTATATATATCTATTTATTTTAGGTTTAGATCCATTATCAAAAGGTGTAGAAGGTCATTCGAAAATTGTACCGAAAGCAAAACCAGAAACCAAAAAACCTAAACTAGTTCGTACAAAAAGAAAGAAAGAATATTTATCTATGTATATCATTCATTTTATGTAAAGGATTTACCACCAATTTCAAAAAAGATATCAAAAAAACTCGAAGATCTATATGGACGTCTATTTGGTAAAGAGGTACGAAATAGGTCTATTGTCAAGATTATATGACTTTTCAAAAAATTATTTTCCTATAGGGTTCTACTCATCTTGATGCTGATTTGGAAGTATTAGCAAATATTGATGAAAGCGAATTAGAAGCCTTATTACAAGATCCAGAATTTCTTAATTTGGATCCAAATCTACCACCTGAAGTTCGTCGTAAACTTATTGAAGACATAAGGTGTGTTATTTTGTCAAGATCATTTCTTATTATATATATATATATATATTTAATAATAGAAAAAAACGAGCTAAACAACGTATTATCGAAGTACCACCGTTAACAAAAGATAAATTACAAGAAATCGATGACCCATTAGATTATCTTTACAAATATTGCATTATACAGTCAGCTTATTTCATGACTATTTTCATTGTGTTTTTAAAAGTTTTCTTTTTCACAGTCCGGATCGTATGGCTAATTATGAACGCGTCTTTTTAAATGCCATTAAAAAACAAAAACCCAAATTCGAAGGTCAAAATCCACCAGAAAGTACAACGAAATTAATTAATTTAAAACGAACGCACGCAGAGGGTGGCTCATGGACGAATGTTGGCGGAGGAAGATATTTAAATGACCCGAAACAATATCATGCACTTGATTCAAGCGATGAAGATGAAGAAAATGAGTAAATAGAAATACTCTTTCGTCATGTTTAATTAATTTCAATTTTTTTTTCTTTTAGCACTCCAAATATAAGTAAACAGCGTGTTGGCCCCAATATGGTGAATTTCGAAAAAGAAATACGTGACGCAGCTTTTGATATGGATGTACCACCAATGAAAGTAATGATATTATAACAAAAATAATGAGCATCTATTACAGATAGAATCGGTTCCGAAAAAAAAGAACATTGAACTGATTTCATTCCTGTTTTGAATTGCCAATTTCATCATCTCATTCATGTTGTATAAATTTATGTTGTACTCCCTCGTTAAAGAGGTCGAGTAAGAATATAATAGGTACATTGTAGTATAGGATCCAAGCAGCAAAACACAAAATAGAATTACGAGTAGTTTTAATTGGTTAATAGATGAGGAAACATCGGATTCGCATCCGATTGTTATGTGTACTGCAAAAGCTGAGTCAATTTATATATATTGTGAATAATTCTAAGAAAAAAAATTTTTTTTTTTGAAAAAATCCCTGTACTTTCCTCAGGGATGGTCTGGTCAATACTGACAATTTTTTCGATAGCTCAGCCATTTCTTGACGGATCCTTCTTATCTTCGAACTCGACTGAGATATTAATGAGATCATTATGTGTGCAAAATGTCATGACAATTGGATGAGGCTTTCAAAGGTTATCATGTTAACGGCAGACCGGCCGGACACGCTGACCGAATCTAGAGTGTACTCACTTTTTTTGAGTGCACAACAATAAGTTTATTTCGTTTTTGTCTATGAAATCTATATATTCATCGACTAATGTGTATAATATTCTGACCTACCAACTTATCGATAACTATTTATACTTACACTTTTAGTTGATGAAATTTATGAGTAAATCTTCTCAAGTGAGAAGAATCGGATCTTAACATCCAATGGGATGCGCTTTTCACTTCCCTTGCGTTCTCTTCATTTGCATAACATAAAACTTTATACTCTCAAAGCTTTACTATTATTAAAATCAACAATAAATTCTAAAATCCTCGTCGGCAATGATGACAATGTCAATGATTTTTCTTCTATAAACTAAAATAGTCAGTCGTTGAACACTAAGTATCAATGAGATAAGAACATTATTATTCCTATAAAAACAATCGATAGGTCATTTAACATAAGTTCATCTTGTATCATTTAATATAATATTATTTTTCTTTTCAATAGTCCGAAACAGCTCAAAAACTTGATAAAATCAATTTTATTATTGATGATCTTCGAAAGAAACAAGTTGAAACTACTCAAGCACTTCAAAGTGGAACAGGTAAAATTTAAATTTTTGCATTGAAAGAATACTATATAGAATTGTTGTTGTTTCTTTTCTTCTCTAGAACAACTCAGTCAATTAACAGCTGCAGCTATTATGGATCTTTATCCTGAAATTCTTGATCCTGAATATGATCCAAAAAAGAAAAAACAAAAAGTAAAAAATCATTCACGTATCTTCCACGTTTATTTTGTGTTTTTTTCTTCAGGCAACCGACAAAACAATTGGTGAACTGAAAAGCTTCGGATCGTTATATACTACCGAACAATTAATAACTCGACTATCAAAAAGTCAAATACAAATTGTAAATAAAAACAAATTCACTTTCTAGAGGAAAGTTTCGTTTTTTCTTCAAATAGGTTGATGGTCAAACAGAAATCAAACAAATAAATGGTCAAAATAATTGGAGTAAAAATAAATTAGTACAGCTACGCATGAGAATTGATATGTTACTTGGTACGTTTCTTATTATGAGTAAAGCCCATTAAAAAAATTGTTTTTATTTTAATTAAAAAGGTGAGCGTGACGCTCTCATTGCTCGTGATCAAGAAGAGCGACAACAAACGATGTATAAATATAAAAAAGTTGATAAATTTCGTCGTCTACAAAGTCCATTATGGAATGCATTACATCCAACTGTTGTAAGTTAAATTAATCATTTTGTAAATACAAGCAAATTATTCATTTTTGGCAATTAAGGATTATGAAATGAATGTTGAAGATATTGATAAAGCACTACGACAAATCAATGGAAACTTGATCTCACCCAAAGAATGTCAATATATTAAATTTGTATGAATTAACAAGCGAACGAAAAACAAAGGAATGACGTCATTTTTTGTTTAGATTCTTAAAATTCCTGGTGTGAAACGAATTAATTTGAAAGTTTTCAGCATAATTGCTGCCCTATCAGAAAAAGTGAATCAAATTGAGTAAGATTAATGGGTGAAAAAAGAGACGAATATATTCTATTGATTTTCGTTTTTAGGCCATTTGTTCGTAAACTGATTAATAAATTTGATTATGAAGCACTGGACATTAAAATGTTAAAAGCTAAAGTTAGAAATGAATCATGATCGATAAAATATTTTATCTTTTTGCTTGTGTTTCCATAGGAACTATTTTATCTTATGGCAGATAAAAGTCAAAAACTTGCGCCGAAAGGTTATGTACCGCTTCGAGCTTTATGTGTTGAATTGGCTGCAGGTGGAGTTGAACGTGATAATATTGAACATGTTAGTATAATACAATCAATTGCTATTATCGTTCTAGACTGTTGGGTTTTCGGTAGAAATTTGAATTTTTTTCCATATATCATACCTCGTGTTCCATGTTTATTCGTACTCCTATAAAGTACTCAGTTGAAATCATATCGAAGATCCTTAACTGATGGAAATCTCATTGAAAAACAAAACCCTGAAACCTAAAAGCAGTACATCAGCATAGATTTCAGTAATCTAAGCAGAAGTCTTAAACAGCCAGTTGATAGAATAAGATCGTCTCCGTTTATAATCCATTAGAAAAGATGTTTTGTATTTTACTGTTTTAGTGTAAGAAGAAATTTGATCGTGAAGGTAAAAATTACGTTGATTTCATGGATTGGCTTATTTACGTTCCATTATTCGTTGAAATTCATACAAGAATTGTGTCCAATCCATTTCTTCGCTATGAAGATCCACTCAAACCACCAAGAGAAACCGAAAAATAAATTCTGAAATTTTCAAAAACGACTTAACTTGGATTTTAGTGTAAATATAACTAGTCACATTTTTTTATACACTAAATTTAACATGAACAACTTAGATTCACATGTGATTTTATTATTTTTTTCATTTACAATAAGCGATAAAAATAAACATAAATATAACTATGATCAATTTGAAATGTGTTTGTGTGTGAATCTAGTAGATTACTATAATCATCTTCTATTTTAATTAATAAAGAACAGATTTCTCCTGTGTACTGTGTTTTCATCTGTCATTCAACCAGCAAAAGGGACCGGACTATATTTAAAATAAAAGAATTAAAATAAATGCAATAAACAAAACCGTCTTAATCAAATACAAAGAAGTGGCAGCCTTCGATACGTAGATGAAGTATTGCTGTGAGGAAAAGGCTAAAGAGCAATGCTTATCAAGATTTATTATATTTACTATTTTTAACTTCAATGTCATAATTCTTAAGAAACATTTTCCCATTTGCCAACTGTTCTTTATCACCACCGACACTTAATGCTAATAATATAATTCCACCTTTAAGATTCCAAACAATAATAATCTTTCAGTACTATGGATAAAAACAGGTTATTGTAACTACGCATATGATGATTCATAGCTGTATAAACGTTTTGCTATCATCGCGCTAAAAACATAACGGATTTTGGCAGAGAAATAGTCTATTTTCGTTGATCGCTAATATGATTAATTCTCATTTAATAAAAGTTGTTTTCCCAACAAAAATATTTCTAAACAACATCGCTTAATGCGTATATTCTTCGTTGGAAAGTTCTGAAATAATCACGTATCATAGCAGAGCATATGCCTGATAAATCATGTCACATCAAATAGGAATATTATTCGATGACACAGAAGAACTTGTATTAAAAACAGAGAATTAGTAATCCAAGGTCGTTTGCATTTCTTATTACGATGATGATAATAGAAGAACAAAGGATGCCCATAACCGATTCTCACGTCTTATGACCTTGTGATTTCTTTTTTCACGTGATGCTCGTGATATTTATAAAGATTATATTTGCCAGTACCCTTTTTCCTCTTTGGTCATTGACATTACATACATGTTGCTCCGATGAAATTATTATTTACGTAGGAATAATTACTTTTGACTTTACATATAAAACAGATGAAGGTATTCATTTGGATTCTTCTTCTTGCTATCAGTTATGGTGAAGTCTATTATTTGTTTAAACTCAAATATAATATTCTTATCATTCTTTGTTCTTATATATGAAACTCAAATAATTCATGCACTGGATATTAAAAGGATGGACTTCAGCTGAACAATTGTTTTTTAATTTCGTTTTTAATTCTTATGATTTTTCTTTACAGATATATATAATTCATTTTAAAATGTCACTGACGAATCAAATCAGCTTTTGTGCGCAGACGCTTGTCAAACTGATTAAGAGGTAACAAAAATAAAATAAAATAAAATAAAATAAAATAAATAAGAACATGATGTATCATCAGTAATATTAATATACAAAAAATTGATATAAGGAGTAACAGATGTTCTTTTGTGCGCTTAGTAAAACCTTATTTCTAAAATATATAATTCTTTTCTATTGAGACCGAAAAAAAAACACTTAATAGATACGGTCACCGAATTACATACATCATAATTCTTGCGGTAAGAAATAAGTCAAGTTGATGATCTAAGCTCATTGCCTATTTATGAAATATATTGATAAAAATCACATAGAGTATTATCTTGTTTTGATCGTTTATCTTTGATTGATAATTATTAAAATAATACAGCAAAGCTAATTTGTATACTCTATTCTGAATAATTACATTAGCTTTATAATATTGAAATATGTAAACATTTAGAGTCATGTTAAACAATGCGATCATATCTAATGAAAAAGTAACTCAAAATCAAGCTCTAGAATGGTGCCAACATTTTCTAGGCGGTATTTGGTCAACGATTTCCATTGACGAAATGATTTTGGAAAGAGTTCCGTAGGTTATTCTGTAATATAGAAAAATATTTCTTAGATGTTTTTTTTTCTTCTTGTTGTAAAACTATAGCGGTGGTTTATCGAATTATCTTTATAGTTGTTCATTACCTACTCATATTGAAACGCAAAATAGTGAACCTCGAAAGGTTTTATTAAGGTATTTCAATGAAGTTTTAGAGTTCGTAATCGAATTTTATTTATTAATTTTAAAGGATTTATGGTGAGGCACATAGGCAGCATCGCGCAACACTACTTATTGATACCGTAGTATGTACGCTGTTATCTGAAAGAAAATTAGGTCCACGTGTATACGGTATATTTCCAGATGGTAGACTCGAGGAATTTGTTGAAGTAAGTATTGATTTATATCGAATAATTGATTTGACTGTAAATGAGTGATCCTCTCGGATAATTCGTATACTAATGACGGACGATAGAAGTTAAGAATCTATAAATATAAGTATGTTCATTTGAATTGTTAATTTATAGGCTGAATCATTGCTTGCTTCGGAGATTCGCGATGAAAATATTTCAAGGCAAATCGCTACTCTTCTCGGTGAACTTCATCAGATTGATATGCCATTAGTCAAAGAACCTATATGGTTATTTAATACGATTGAAAGGTTAGAATTAATCGATTTTGCTCTCCTCTAATCAGAATTATTTATTCGTTAAGATATGTATTGGAAACAACATCGACGATGAATAAATTGAGAAATAATGAAGATCGAAAAATATTTCAAGAGATTCAATCCATGTGTAATTTTACGCAAGAATTTAAACAACTGAAGTAAACATAATTTTTATTGAAAATGGGAGAGAAAAAATTTTTTTGTTTGTTTTGTTTTATTTTTCTTCTTTTCTGAAGAAAGTTATTATCTACTATCGATAGCCCTGTGTGTTTCACTCATAATGATTTTCAACCGGGAAATATTCTTCGTTTGAAATCTTCCTGTGATAGTTTTACTATCATTGATTTTGAATATTGTTCATATAATTATCGGTAAAGAAGCTCTGTTTTTGCTTTTTTTCTATTGAAAAAAATTGACTTGTATTAATTTTAGTGGTTTTGATATTGGAAATCATTTCTGTGAATTTATGTTTGATTATAAATCAGCTACAGAATGGCCATTTTACAAAGTTGATTATAGCCTTTATCCAAATGAAAAGCAACAAGTCAGTGCTTTACTAAAAAAAAAATATTTATAATTAATTAATCACAAATATTGATTTTAGATGAATTTTTTAACGTCGTATGTAGACACATTAATTAATAATCCAGATAAGTATACAACGACTAATGGTTCACATTCTAATACAGTTAATTGTAATCCAACTGAATTAGCAAGACAAATAATGACGGAAGCAAACTATTTTGCATTAGCTGCACACTTCTTCTGGACTTTATGGTCGATTCATATGGCTGTATCAACAACAATTAAATTTGGATATTTAGTAAGAAAATAGAAAGAAAAAAAAAAGAGGAAAAAAGTCATTTAAAAACAAAATCTCTTTTGAAAATCGTTTAAAGGAATATGCTCGAGCACGTCTAACAGCTTATCATTTACAACGTGATATGTTAACAATGGCAAGCGATAATAAACTTATTCAAGTGCCCCCTCAATTCACCGAAGAATTACTTCGATCAAAGAAAAATCCATTTTATAAATCCTATGTAAAATCAATTAATAAAATTATCTGACTATTTCTTTCGTCAATTTCCGCTCAATTATTGTACACATCTATATTTTTGTTTTAAATTTTAAAAATAAGAAACATATAATTTGTATATTTATTTGTTTGTTTCGCTGTGAGGCTGTTGTTAGTATAGATTTTGATGAGTCAGATGTTGATGATGTGGCGGCGGCGACGGCGACATGTCGAGTGTTTTGGCCATGAAAGTAGCAAGTTGAGTATACATATCTATATCCATCTATGACCTTGGCTAATGATCAGCTACACAGTACATAATGGCTTTCATAGTTGATGATAGCCTTATAACATGGTATATCTCTTCCATATTTTCTCTCTCTTTGATCAGGATGTTATTAACTTGTTCTTTTCGGCACTCTCTTGATCGTTTTTTTTTGCTTGACTACTAAATATTCTATTTACCACCAGCCGATTTATACAACGATAGTAATTATCATTGAACGACGTTGGCGTAGCGCATGTTTCACATGTATGATAAAAGTGTATTTTGACAAATTGTCGACAGATCTCTCATCTTCACATTCATGTCGAGCGAGAGTGAGAGAGAAAAAATGATGATGAAAGCGATTCGTATGTACGATTGATTGATCATTGTCTACTCATTCTTGTGTGTTTGCCTAATCGATGACCTTTTCCGCTATCTTTTCTATGTTCATTTTAACATCTGGTATTAAATGTGATTCTATATACATAGTTGATTGAGATTTTTATGTTTGTATTATTTTCCGATCAAACATGGTGGTTACGAGAGAGACGTTTTTTTCTTCTTTCTTTTCTTCCAGTAAGCCTCTTCTTTTTTTTTTATTTTGTTTTGCGTTTCTGGTCGTCAGTCGAGAACAGTAGAGAGGAAAAAAGCAGCAAAAAATGGTTATTGTAGGATTGGAACTACGTTTCTTCTTCTTTTTTTTATACTCGTGCTCGTGCATAAGTGTGTCCTTCTTTTATGACATAAAACAAAAGTGTCATATGCGGCATGGTAATATCTGTTATATGTTAATTTCAAGTGTCAAACGAATCATGACTATGATTCATGACACGAGTATGACTTCTTCAAATCCCATAGGTTAAAAAAAAAAGGTATGTATTGATTCAATGACACCATCATATTCTCATCTACTCTTTTTAACGGCTTCCTTTGTACATCACTTTTTCTCTTCTGGCTCTTTCATCATTTTCTCTCTCTGCATATGATAGCCTTTTGACCTCATCAACGCCACATGCAGGTGTTTATTCATACTATACTATTTAATCATATGTCTTATCTGTGTATGTTGCTCTTTTTTTTCTTTCCCTAAAATACCATTGACACATCTTTTATTGATTATAGATTGATAATTACGAGACTTCCGAATTCAGCTTCAAACAAATTTTATTATATACATATATATATATATATATATATATATAGTAAGACGATTACACAACATTGAACGAAGCGAGGCGTCCGTTGATATTTGTTGTCGAGTTTGATTAGACTCAATGTCTATCTATTTCTTCTACATCGTTCACTGTATGACAAAAGAGAATGAAAGAGTAAAATAGTATAAAACCAATTTCATTTTTTTGCTCTCTTTCTTTTGCTTACGCAAATATTCGTCGATTCATATCGTTGTGATGCCGAATACTGTTTCGTATTAAACGTTGGACCAGTGTACAAATATATATATATATATATATATATGTATGCATATCGGCATCATCTTATTTTGTTGCGTAACATTTCATTTATTAATTTTGCTATAAGCGATGAGTGCATTATTCTTATAGTAAATTGAAATTTTTTCTTCTAGATTAAATCAATCTATTAAGTTTGTTGTCTCTACGGTGGTTTTCGATAATGGAAAGTGATGAAGTATCAACAGCTGATCCGGATCCAGAAAATAAAGTAATCTATTACGATATATACATATATAATTATTTTCGTTCTTTCAATTATGTATTAATTTATAGATTCTTCTTGAACCTTATGAATACATACGAACGATACCGGGTAAACAAATTCGCCCGAAGTTGATTAAAGTAGGAGTCTTAGTCGGCGGTTATTGTTATCATAGTAAACGTTTCTTTTTCTATTTGTTTGTTCATCGTGTTCAGGCATTTAATCTTTGGCTTCATATACCCGAAGATAAACTTCTTGTTATCGGAGATCTCGTTGAAATGCTTCACAATGCATCATTACTTATTGATGACATACAAGATAATTCGAAATTACGTCGCGGTTCACCTGTTGCACATAGTATCTATGGTGTGCCATTGACAATCAATGCTGCAAATTATGTTTATTTCTTGGCTATGCAAAAAGCTCTCACATTGACACATCCAGATGTTACACAAATTTTTGTTGGTATGATTCAATTTACCATTGTTATTCTAGAGAGCAAAATTTTTTATTTAAATAGCATTTATTTTGCTACTTATCGTTTATTTTTCCACTGAATTAAAGCAAAAAAAAGAAATTTAATATGTTTGCTGTGTAATAAAAAAAAAGATTAATGTTCTATCCAATGGAACTTTCCTATGTTTCATGTCAACGTAAAACAAACAAAAGATTTTAAGATAGAAATTAGATGATGATATGAACATTTATTTTTGTTTTGTTGATTACTTCAATGCCAAATTTGATTTGATTTGTTTCTCCTATAGCCATAGAACGTCTCATTGATACGATCTGATTTTCTTAGATATTCTAATAAGATATTTCTTTTTCTTCCTCCTAGATCAAATGCTTGATTTACATCATGGTCAAGGCATGGAAATATGGTGGCGCGACAATTTTGTATCACCGTCTGAAGATGAATATCGCCAAATGGTAATGAGAAAATGCGGTGGTCTTTTTAATCTTGGCGTTAAACTTATGCAATTATTTGCGCCAATTGAAATACGTGATACATATAATTTTGATAGATTATGTCAATTATTGTCACTTTTGTTTCAAATACGCGATGATTATTGTAATTTAATATCCGAAGAATATGCAAGTAATAAATCGTATTGTGAAGACTTAACTGAAGGAAAATTTTCATTTCCGATTTTACATGCCGTCAATACACGTGAGACAGACACACGTATTATACATATATTGAAGCAACGTACACAAGATGTTGAATTAAAACGTTATTGTGTTCAGTTATTACATGATTTTGGTTCATTTGAATATACACGTCAAATATGTGATGAATTAGCGAAACAAGTCTACGATGAAATTGATGCTTTAGGTGGTAATGATTATTTAGAAAATATCGTTCGAGGACTAATGGAAATATTTCGTGCCGATGATCCTACTGCAGGGAACGGTAATGGTGAAGGTATTGAAGAATTTGACGCATTTGTAAGCGATCAAATTGATGATGAAGAACAAGAATCTTATGAAGAAAATTCTAGAAACTATAAAAAGATAACACCGATTGCTAATGCCAATGGTAGATATCGTACTTAATTGTATATTAACTTTCGATTGAATGATAAATATATATCTATATATATCTATATATATATATTTCACAGTGAAATTGACTTCGTTATTTTTTCACTAGTCATGTTACTCTTCCTATTTTCCTTGTTTGCTTTGTCTTTTTTTTTGTCTGTATGTTGCATTTGATCTGCTATTGTTTTTGTCCGTTTAATTCTATTTCAAAATGTTTTTATTACTAACTAGAAAAATGATACACGAATTAATTAAAAGAAGTTTGATAGTTTATTTCTCCTCGGGAAAAAGCCAACCGGTTAACATATTTTAATGATCATCAGTGATGTTTTTATCTTTGTATTGTATATTTTAAAAAGAGAGATCATACCTTATTATTTATTGAATTGAGATCGTATCGATATAGAATGAAATTGTCACATCTATTTTTATGAAAATAAGGTAGAAATGTAAGATCACTGTAATGCCTAAGAAAATAATAACCACTTATTATCGATAAAAATATGAATAATTAGATCCTGAATAGAATGAATCATTTTACATGACCATAACAAAAGAAATCGATTACCTTAATTTACTAAAATTATTCTATAGTACGAACGAATAATCGCTTTTTTCACTGCAAGTTTTTTCATCTAGGTGTCAAAATATGTTTTTATCATAAAGGTAACTAGAAGAGATCTATTGAAATATTTCTATGAATTGAATGCTAAAACGAATTACTCGCCTCATAGAAAAACAGTAACTGCAATTAGTGATTTCTCCAATGTTGTATCAACTGTTAGTATTGAAAAAAACGTTTTCATGGTCAAAAACCACTATTCATTTATTGAGCTTTCTTTCTAGATGTACTGGAGAAATAGATGTCTGTGTTGTAGACATTTTCTAGACAGTTACGATGGAACCAATACGATTATGCATTGCCGTAATTTTCTTTCAGGCTGTTTTATCTAGAAGCTACTAAATTACATTAACTGATGTGCATACAATAGAATGGCAAGACGTATTTTCCATTCAGTATTTGAATCCTTGCCATTGATATACATAATATGATAAAGAATTTTGTCGTATTAGTTCATCAATGAAATCGTTAAGTATGTTTTAGTTAATTAAACTTCGATTTTTTAGTCTGTTAAGAAAATAAACCTTGTAATTCTAATACACTTCGTTCTTTATTTGTCACTATATACATATAGACACGAATAGAAGCTTTTTGTTGTTGATTCATAGACATTCGATCAGATTATATTTAAAATTACATACCAGAGTAATAGTAAAACGATTTTGTTTAAATAAGTTTCGCTATTCTTAAGACAAAAGATTAGTATTAGTATTTTGATGAACTTCGATCTTCATCTCGAAACTCAGGCCTTTATTTCATGAAATCAAACGCTAGATGTAGTGTTTAGCAAATAATTTACGTGAATCCTTATGTATTCATGTATTAAACGTATTGTTATAATTTGGCAAGGTGAAACGATAGCTTTCATTACAAATCAAATGATTTGTTGCGATCGTTGTGGCGTCACTTACCTTCAGAAAAGTAAATGATCCAAAAAATAAGTCAAATATATCACCGCAAAGCTGATTCCTATAAATGTTGAAAAGGATAATGTTTCAAGCACATTATGAGTGCCATTAGATTCAGTAACGCATCATGAAGTTTTTCTTTGCAATATTCTTAGTATTCGATCCATATTACATCTGTATTTTGTTGCATCATAAACTACTGTATTCAACCAAAAAATAAAGTGATTAGTTCGTGAATCGAATAAGAAACTACTTGTATCTATCGACAGATCATATGAACTTCAATGTTGTGAAGCCGGCATTGCCATGGTTTCGTATTATAATTGTAATTTTGATAAAATCTATTTTTTTTTATGGCTTGCTTTCGGGAATAGTTAACGGGACCTTTTGTTTTTTTGGTTATTCAAGCGAATTTTCATTATTCTGTATTCCAAGTAGAATTGCAAGTCTCAACTAACTGTCATATAGATGTCACAACACCTTTACACTGGGTATCGTGATTTGGAAGTCATAATACGCATCGAATTCTTTGCGGGATATTACCCCTAGGGTATCCACTTCGATATAACTATATGTTTCAAGTTGAGGAATTTGAGTTGTTTTGGGGTATTACTATGGGTGTTAACTTACAGTTTATTTAATTTATATTTAAATTCGCGAAAATTTAAATATAATTTTTTGATTAAATTCTACCAAGTTAGATTTAAGATTTTGATTTTTTTTAGTTTTAAATTTAATTAATTGTTTCGATGGATACTCATCATCTCTATCAGGAAAGTTTCTGATGGTACGCTAGGGGTAATACCCCAAAACAACTCAAATTCCTCAATTTGAAATATATAGTTATATGAAAGTGAATACCCTAGGGGTAACACGCCAAATGTTTATAAAGTATGTTTAGCTGGAGAAAAAGTCGTTACCCGGTGTAAAGTGATTATGACATCACTCAACTGTCAATCGTCAAAACTATGGCTAAAACATTTTTTATTGAATCATAAATTACAGCAATTAAAATGGCATGACTTTAAAAAATGTACCGCAATGATAAAGCTTCGACGATATGCAATAGACCTAATCATCAAGGAAATAATTATTTATTCGTCACGAGCAATATAGTTATTTTTCTTGGCAAAAACGTCTTAGCCAATCTTAATTTCGAATCACCATTCAGTAGAATATTTCCATGTAACTGTCATGCTAAATAAATATTACAGCGTATTCTCAAGTGTTATTACTTGGATTCAGAATGAGGACAAAAAAAATTAATGTAGTGTATATGCTATTTCGATAAACAGTCATTAAATAAATAGGAAAAGGCAAAAGTATAGACATAGTGTTAGAACACAATAAGCATCCGTAGACACAACAGGAATAGGAAGTGACTCAAATGTTATTCTTTCTTTATTTTCGCTTTGATATAGGCCCCTATCAAAATGAGTCAATATATGTTTGTTTATCGACGATAAAAAAAAACTTCCAATACTACATCGTAGGTAGAAGGCAAGGTGTCGCTTGCGCAATCGATAAGCGATTGCAACAGAATATATATGGATTTTAAAAAAAGTAAATATATTGAAAGCATTGCAATTACGTATGATTTCCCGAGCTGAGCATGTGTAGGCAACAAGGGGGAAAAGCGTATTTCTAAATATTTCTGAGTATTTCTGAGTATTTCTGAGTATTTCTGAGTATTTCTATGTATTTCTATGTATATCTCGATTTCTGAAATACGTAGAAATATTTCTAGGTATTTCAGAACTCCAGAAACACATCGAAATACATAGAAATACGTAGAAATACATAGAAACACATAGAAATACGTAGAAATACATAGAAATACGTAGAAATACATAGAAACACATAGAAATACGTAGAAATACATAGAAATACGTAGAAATACTCAGAAATTCAGAAACGCGCTTTTCCCCCTTGGCAGGCAATCAGTACAGTACTCCTAAAATAGAACATCAACGCCAGTAATGACTTTTCATTTCATATACAGTCTTTCGTAATAGGAAGAAGTACGTCAGCAATATAAAAGTAAGACGTATTTAATGCGATGCGAAGCAGAAGCATTTATGCAATCCGTCGCGAGTTTTTAATGCGATGCGAAGCAGGAGCATTTATGTAGTCCGTCGCGTACGCATCCAAATTCAGTATTCTTGTGACGCGATGATCTCAAGAACGGAATTTCGTTTGATGCTCGTTGAAACGGTGTTAGTAACATTAAAATCTCTATATCATACAAATTTTGTCCGATTTATCCTGTCGAATTCGGTTTGGGCAAAGTAAAATATGGACCGCATATTTCAGTTAGTCGATGTGATGTAGTGAGACTTGGCCTTCATTTAGCCATAATTACAATGACGTCATGAGCAAATGCTAGCCACACGTATGTCTGTCCGCAGCAGATTATAGATAACGAATCATACAGATAATTAATCGATCAATCGAAATCGATCTTTAAGAATATATCGCTAAGAATAGAGTTTTCTCAGTGATGAATTTCATCCTGTCGACATAAAAAGTATTCAAGATTTCTCTGAATTGAAGATTTTTCGTGAAGATCCGATTCGAGCTTCGCATCGCATTTCGTATTCGAGTGAAACTTGAATACCATCTAGTTTGAATCTTAAGCGTATGAAAATTATTAGCCATGTGAATTTTCCATCCACTAAAATAAATATATGTTCTACATATATATATATATATATTCACCAATGCATTTCGATTAACTATTTCTGGTGCTGCTTTCGGGTATGTAATTAATATATATCTTTTTTTGAAAGGGGAATTTTTCAGAAGATTTTGTTCATTCTACACGACTTTTTTCTGAATTTAAAAAGTTTTCAATCAATCATCACAGCTTTTTCTATTATTATTTACATAACAAAAATAAATAATCGCCATTGCTACACCTTTAAATTCGTAATAAATGAAATATAAACCAATCGACCTTAAGGGGAAAATTGATTGAAATGCATACAAAATAGTATCGATGTTGTGAGAATCAAATAGATAGGATTGGCTTTTTCCATTGGACAACAAGGAAGCTGTATTACCAATTTTAACATATAAAAACACACCTGTTGAAACAACAAGCAAATAGCAAGTATTCAGCTATTTACGATAACTATTCCGATTTATTTGAAGACTTTTAGCGAACAACTGCGAAACCAAAGAGCAGTTGTCCAAAGAACTCGAAATATTTATGTATGTGAATATATGACAGAGAATCTTATGATACATATTATTTAAAAAATTTTGTGAATATGGTTATATTTTTTCATTTTAGAATCAGACCTTATTCACAAGCGCTTGTGATACATGCGCTTATTTTTATTTGATACACTTATCAATTCAAAAAACTGGCACTTAAGCACAATCAGAATTTTTTCCTTGAATATTAATAAGATAGAACTTTAACTTACTGGACATTTTTTTTTCTACTCGTTTAATGTATGCATAAAAATTCTATTGCGTATCACAGTATCGTACAGTGATACTTGAGTCTGACATCAGGAACAAATTTTCTAAATATAAGCAAATAGTTCTATTTGAATAAGTTCGTATCCACACATGAAATTGAACAGAACTATTACTTGTTCAAATAGAAATCTCTTATTATCCAACGAACAATCGACAATATATTGTGGTAACTTTTTCATTAAGAAATTCTTATTTAACACACTTCTTTAGTTCGGATCGATACTTGCATGCCGTTATCTTGTGAATCAGATGAATAATTTGATTTTACCTGCAGTTGTGTATGAAAATATATATGATTATAGACAGAAGACAAGCAGCACACATGCACATTATACGTTCTTATTTGGTAAGATAATACTTATATTTTCAACGAGTCGATGATTCAATTTTAGATGTCATTGTGGACTTATCCAAATAAAATTATTTATCCATTTAATTCATTAGTTATGTAAAACCGATCTGTTGTATTATCCTAGACTGAGATCGTACCAAAAGAAATGAACTCATTTCAAACATCAATAGACTAAAATCGAATTCCGGTTTTCATCGAGGTACTTTCCTGCTCAATAATTATTAAATGTAATTACAAAACACATCAAAGTTTACATGAAAAATAAATTACATGAAGCGGAAGAACTACAATGATTATCTATTGTGGATATAATGGAAACTAGATATGTATATTAAAATAGATAATTGCCATTCTGGTTAATCATTTAAGGAAATATTTTGAAAATACGTACAAGAACATTTTTAATTATTATCTCAACTGATTAAATATGAATGTCCATAAGAGAGATAGAGAGAGAAATACAATCTATACATGTGAGTAAAGCGTACCATTAAAAAATTTGGCCTATCCAAACAATACTGTATGTAAAACATCCATTTAAGTCTCAAGTGTTGTATTTGTTTGAAGTCTTACATGTGATAAAAGAATTTTCGCTCAGGTGATCAAAAACATCACAACAATATATCCATGAATCCTGCAAACAAAACGTCTAGCTGCAGCAAAACATCAATAGACTACATTTCTATTGGTACTTTTGCATACCAATCAAACTCATAATAGATGTCGTCGAGTAGAGTTTTCATGAAATTTAATCTAAAACAACTTCATAGAAAAACGAAATTCTAATTTCTATTATCTTATTTTTATTCAACTTTAAATTTCACTCTTCATTATATGATCTATTTGAAGGCATGAACATTGATAATGGCGTTGGATCAAATGTTTATTCCGGTTCTCATCGGATAAAATTACGTGACTTCAAATAAAAAATTTCTCTACCACAAAAATGTGTTTTTATCAATACCTCGCACTTTTGTTATAATTTTTGTAACATACATTTAGTCTTTATTTTCATTTCAGATTTATTTAGTTACATAGAATGCAGTCTTTACGAATAATCATTTTAATTGCCTCAATCATTTATTTAGTAAGCTAAATTTTTTAATCATATAACAAAAATTTCTATGTAAATATTTCCCTATATTTTTAAAGGCTCATGCAGCTATGCTTAAAACACCTATGGTAAATAATTATCCTCAAATAGCTGTACTCGGTTGCGATAGTAATAAAGCTAATTTATATTACGATACTGAACGGCAACTATGGATTGAACATTTAATTAGCGAATGTGTTAATGATGAAGCAGATATTCTTGAATTTTGTCAAAAAGTAAATATAATTTATTGATTAAAATTATAGATGTGGATTTTATTTGCTCTTGTTTTTCTTTTCTAAGGCTTATCCATCATTTCAAATTGGTAATATTCTTCGATTAGATACAGTATTACGATTTGAAAATTGGTGTGAACTTCTTCCATCAGTCGATCCTAATGGTATACCTCGTTGTAAAACCGAAAGTCAAGCAGAAGAACTAGTTCAACCATACCGTTGTTTATATAAGAGTTCAAAACGAGAAGAGTTAACTTTGCCAAATATTGATTGTATAATGAACAGTATCATTGAAACAGGTGAATGTTTACGCTCAGAAAAATGGCAACAATTAGCATCACTTCGTTGTTCAAATAAATCAATGGTACTTAGTAATTCATTGGCAACACTTGATTGGTGTGGCTTATCGGAATTTCGGGGCATTCAATTTATCTGTTGTCCATTAAAAGGTATCAAACCCAAAAAAAGACATCGAAAGAACGAAAAAAGAAAATTGTATATTTTTTAGATAACGATGCAAACGATGATTATAGTTCATTGAAAGAGGATGATCCGATCAAAGAACAAGATATTGTACCACAACAAGTTGGCACCGAACTTCATCGAAAGATAATTGCTACGTCAATGACATCACGTAATTAAAACAAACGAATATTAAAAATTTTCGTTTATTTAAACTTGTTTTTTTGTTGTTGTTGTCTTATTCAAGATGATCCAGATTGGCTTCAAGACAGTCTTCAATGGAATACAATGTCAGGATATTTTTCCGGTAAACATTCTTATTTGTTAAAATCATCGAATTTATTTATTTTCAATCTAGATGATGAAGATCTGAATGATCAAGATGACGTCAAATTGTCATCGCCTCGAAGATCTCATTTAACTGTTAATGAACATGAAAGATTTACAACAGATAAAGGAGAGTTTCGACGAAAATATAAAGAACAAATAGATCAAGTAAAAGTGGCTCTATTTAACTTCGGTTTCTATTGAAAAGATTTACTTTTAGTTAAAAATACGTTGGCAAAATAGACGAAATGACCTTCAAATATTAGCTAATACGAATCCTTATCAGGCACAACAGGATTTCGTGCAAAGCGATGTGGAATTTCGTCTAACATATGATACCATAAAACGAACAGCGAATGAAGAACGAACACGTATCAATGAATTGCACGAAAAGAATTTAGATTCATTACTTGACACTGCTAAGAATGAAACCAATCAAAAATTAATAGCAGCTTGGAATGAAAACCCATTGCAGGTAACAAAAAAAAAAACTTTTCATTGAATTTTTATTTATAATGACACATAATTGTTACATAATCTAACCGAACAGTTCCATGTATTGATAAACGAATATAAGATGTTCGCCCATATTTGACAGTCGAACGAAGAAAAAAAAGGAAAAGAAATATATGAAGTATACTAGGTCATAATAATCGCAGTTTGGATACTTGACAATAGAAGAGGTTCCTTGTTGAATATGTGAATGAGGCGATTTATCAAATCATATTGTTTAACTGAGCATTCATATTTAAGTATCTACTTGAAAATGTAATACTTATCTAATTGCCATTTTTATTCAAAATCATTGCAAATATCCTTGTGATTCATCTCGTTATAATATCTAAAAGTAGCTACATACGATTTTTTTATCATGCATACTACTGAAAGCTGATTATAAAATGGTTATATTTAAATATAATCTTCTTCCTTTTTAAGTCAAAATAACCACTAATCATTTTTTGTTTGATAATCTGTAGACAGACAAAATCGAAGATGCTCTCTATAATTATCTTCATGTTCTATTGCGTGATCGTATTCATCTGGTCAATCGTTATGAACGTTTACGTGTTGTCGATCCAAGTCAAGCAAAACGTAAACGAGCAGCAATTCATGAACGATTACGTTTAATTGGTAGTCAAATAGATGATGCTCTAAATAAAATCCGACGTCATTCGGAATTTCAATCTAAAATTCCAGCACGTATTGGTATGAATAAATAATTTTGAGTAAAAACGTAATACCTATTTGTTATCATTATTATTATTATTATAGATTCTCTTCTTGATGAATATGAAGAAGTTAATAAAGCAGCTGAAAAATTACTAAACGATTATATTACTTCGCCAACAGCAAAGTCACTTAAAGATAGACTTTCACTATTAGGCCGTGATGAGAAAAAGATTTATCCATCGTCTAAAACGCAACTGAATAAAGTCGATGAAAAAGTTAAAAATAATGATGATGATTATAGTACAAGTGATGAGTATGATGATGACGATGGTGATGATGATGATGATGATGACGACGATGATGATACAACTACAACAACTGAAGCTACTAATATCAACAGCGATCAAGTTGATGTTGGTGATAGTGATTGGGATGTTAACGATCGTAATGAAGTACAAATTGATGATATAATTGACGTCAATGAGGAAGAGCCAATACTTGATAATCTTCGTCCATTGATGCCAAATAATGTCATAATCAATCGTCGTATTCAACGCAGTTCATTTGTTATTTATCTTCCATATATTTTTGGAATTTTACTTGTTGTATGTATAGTATTGGCTGTATTTATTATTCGTTATATAATTCAACAACGAAGAAAATATCAATATGGTAGTAAATATGAAAAGCAATATGCTTTCAAGGAAATTGATTCCTGTACACCGGAAGAAAAAGCTCTATACGCATTACAAATGAATGGCTATGAAAATCCAACTTATACATTTTTTGAAAGTCAAACACCAAAATGTTAATCGTAGTCATTCAATACTTTGTTTTTTTTTAAATTCGTATACATATATTTTACGTCCATAGCTTGTGTACTTTTAATAATTCTTTTTTTCCTTATTCCATTTTTAAATAGCTAGATACAGAGAAAAAATTTTAATCTCATAGCACGCCGGAATCTGTTGTCATCAATGTTGTTTTTCTATTACTCTGCTTTTTTCCTCTTATTTGGCTTCTTTTTTTTTGCCACAGATAATATGCAAAAAGAAACAGCCGAATTTTTTTTCTTCTTACGTTCTCATCATCTCAGAACTTTTCGTCTCTTTTTCTCCTGCGTCCAACCGAATACATTGCACAAATTCTCATTTTTGTTTTTGTGCCAGAATATGCAGGAAGATTTTTTTTCATCGAATTATTTCCTGTACTTTTTTTTTATGTGCCTGCAACCCGCTGTCGTATTCTTTCTTTATAAAAAATAAATTAAAAAAAAAGAATTCCAAAAAAAAAAGAAATTTGTAGATTATAAAATTGGGCGTCTACCAAAAAGAATATAAAAGTACTTGTCGACTAGTAAATGAAAATGTTTTCTCATTAATAATTCATTATTATTAATGGAAATAACGACCTTGCTTCTAATGCATCGTAGACATCTGGCAGATACAATAGATTTATTGAAGTGTATAAATATGGCTAAAAGATTAGTGATGCTCTTGGTTATATTTTATAGTTTTCCGGAATCTATGATACGGCATTGCTTATAACAATGTTTTCTTCTTTAATCAGCGTAGGTTCGCAATACATATATAGTATGATACTAAATTGAAATTGTAGATGCAAGGTAATCAAATTTATCTTCAAACATACTATTTTTATGCATCAAAAATCAAACGTTGGCGATAAAAGAATTGACCCGATAACAAAATAGAAAAACAATTCCCTTGAAGCCTTTGAGCTATTATCTAGGCTTTTTCTATTGTGTACGATGAAAAGTTTCGAATTCGAAAAGAAAACATTCAGCAATAAAACCTTGATGTCCTCAGCTTAGTTTCTAATCTTTTTGTTCAAATTTGAATATGAGCTAATGCAAAAAAGAATCACCTCCTTTAAACTCCTCTCAGTATGGGCTCATTTATCTTTAAGTACACACAACGCGAAATCAATGTAAACTAGACCAAATGTGGCTCTAATAGATTTCTAATGATTTATTCTAATTGATGGATTAACGGACGTATTATTCTTAGATAAACATGATATTCGTTTATCGGTTGTATATATAAATATATAGAGTTATCGAAAAGCAGTCTTCTCATTTTACCTAAAACAAATTTATCCTTGAAAAAAACACATTGTGCGATGTAAACTTATCCAGTTATTTAATAGAAAAGAAATCCATCGATCACAATGAAAATTCATAATTTATTATTCTAGAATAATAAATTGTGTTCTGTTCCTTGATAATTTTATTCTTTGTCTAATGACATTCGAACGCTTTAAATAATTAAAAAATTAGATAAAAGTCAGAAGATGATAACATAGTCACATTTTGTTTCTTCTTTTGCATTAATTTAGTATAAAACAGAAGCCAGAAAAGCCTTGTTTCTGAAACTAAATATGTCACTTCATTAAAGAATTTCCTGTTTGGAATAATAAATATTTCATAACTTGTTGTCATCGAGGCAAATGAAAAGAAGAAGAAAAATGAACGAATGAATGTTGCCTTTTTTCTTGGCGGAATGCACTATATAGTATTCATTACTCTTTTTTCTTATTGAAAGATCCATAAAATACTAGAGAAATGTTTTTCTTTTGCGTTCCTTTTTTATTTTTACGATCATGAACGTAGAAAGGCTGCAGATTGCGCATATGATATACTAAGAACACAACGTCAATAGGAAAGACGAAGAAAGAAATTTCGTTCCTGATCCGTTGATTCCCTAACTAGATGCACGAGTAATCAAACATATACGTCTTCAACATATTCTTAGAAAGATAATAGAACTGAAAAGAAAAATGGAGAAATGATGACAACAAAAAAACAAGTGCTCCATTATATTACTTTTCCTTGTTTCTCCGCTCTTCTTTTTTCTAGTTTTCTTCCCATTGAGCATTACATGTGTCGCATAATATAGATTGATTAAAGTAGAAAAGATTGTTAATCACCTTCGCACTTAAAACTCATTAGCATGCAATCCATTCAGTATGTCCCATTAACAATATTTTTCAGTGTGCCCATGTTCATTTCCTCTTTATTTTTCTTTGTATCGTTTCTTTTTGCGTTATATTCGGCTACATTTTTTTCCTTCCCCTTTTTTCTTCCTGACTCTCCATTTTCATCTTGCTGTTGACTAATATGACAGGACTAGGTTTTTAATGGAACTTGTTTTGCCTGCATACCTTCCTGTATTATTCACAATTTCTTTTCTGCTTTTCTTCTATCTCTAAGGACGCTCTGCATAGAATCTATTGTTGATGCTCAGAATAATAATAATAAAAGAATTTTATCATTCTCATATATCTATGCTTCTCGAACATTCGGTCTATTGACGACCTATAAAAAAAAAAAGGAATTATTGATATAGAAATTTACATAGGTATCTACTTCTTGTTTTTATCTTAACTACTTGTTTTTTCATACTTCAGATGGATTGGCACCGATTCCATACGTCGGCAAGCATTGCCTTACTTCGAACATTACTAATTTGTATCAATATTATTTTTGTGGTAAATTAAGACATAATCATCGCGCTAGATTCAATTTATATAATTAATTATAATTATCCTTTTAGATTAGTGGTGGCATACTCTTTATGCTTGGCATTCTTTTACGAAGTCAACTTGCAATATTTCTTGATATAACACCGGAAATGAGCTCATCGGCTCCGTATATTTTGGTATAACACTCGTAATAATAAATTTTATTTGATTTCATATGTGTTTTGTTTTTCTTTTAAAGATCGGTCTTGGTTTAATAATTTTCTTCATTGCACTATTTGCATTTTGGTAAATATTGACTTTTCAAAATCAATTAAGCTTGAAATAGACCTTCTACATTTAGGTGTACAATTAAAGGGCGTGTGGCGATGTTATATATTGTAAGATAGATTTCTTTTTATCAATGATTAGCATTTTCTAATTGGATGCATTCTAGTATGCTGTCGTTGTTTTCCTTATATTCGCAGCGGAAATATTTTTGGCAGTAGCAGTTTTAATGAAGCAACAAACAGTTTGTAGCAGTTAACGAAAAAACACTCGATGAACCTAGTTTTTATTTTAGTACGAGGAAACATTTAAAACAAGTTTAGGTAATATCATCCGACAATATCCTAATGAACCTACGGCTACACATGTTAATCGTCTTCAAATTGCCGTATGCTCGATACATATCACTGAAACAATTTAATTATCTTTTCTTTTGTTACGCAGTTATCGTGTTGTGGTATTGATTCATATACAGATTGGTTTCAAACAACGTATGGGTCTGAACTTCGACAAGTACCAGAATCATGCTGCAAGAAGTCATTGAATCATTCATGTGCACGAACAGATCTAAAAAAAGAATATCTACCTGCTGATATAAACTCAAAAGTAATATGAACCTTTTCTTTTTACTGCAAAAAAAGCACTCTGCCCGTTGTTCATATTTTAGGGATGTTATGAAACTGTCAAAGTAGCAATTAAAAATAATTACCCAGTTTTTGGTGCAATCATAATTGCTATAGCGTTATTTCCTTTAATTGGAGCTATTCTTGCTTGTTGTCTAGGAAGACAAATGAGCAAACAACGATATGAACAAGTGGATTAAGATCACTTATTTATCCATAGAAGTCGAAAAAAGAAAAGAAAATGATGTATTTTATGCGTAAATCTATTTTTAAAAAATATCTAAGCATTTTTGAGTTATATTAATAATAACCCTTCTTTTTTTTGTTGTTGTTGCCTGGTATATTTTATTTTGTTAATGTTGTCAGTTTGCTTGTCTATGCGTGTATAATCAATCCGGTTCAATCGTTTTATTGTTTGTGAAGAAAAATATTATTTAATTGTTGCTTTCATTGGGCGTCATTTATTTTATTTTTTGTTGTTGGAAAGTAACGATCAAGTTATGTTATTATACTCAATGAGAAATAAAGAAATGAGAATGAATAAAATATCAGTTATGAAATATTGTAAATGGCTCAATGAATAGAAAATATTGTAAGTCAACTGAAGCATTACACAAAATATTTTGGTATGTTAATAGAAAAATCAATTACGCCCGCGAATATTGCACTGTCACGTTTTATTATTCATCAATGCACATGAGCAGGTTTTTACAAGCTACGCACCGTCATGTCAACGGCAATGAGCACTGGTTAAGTGATTGGAGTTATTTTCAAAAACAGAAGAGAACGCCGAGGAAAAGTGATCCCATAAGCGTGACAATCTTGTTTTAATGTGTATTTTTTCTTAATAGTTCATTCAGCAGAAAAATTCAACTACTTGAAACTCGATTAACTTAAGTAAAAACTCTTTCACTCGAGTTTGCCACTTTAGCAATCTTGAGACGTATCTATTAATGAGTTATAGTTTTCCATAATTTCAACCATGTTTTAAGTAGGATTTACAGTGAAAACGTTGAAAGGAAAAAGATAGAACGACGACAAATGCCGAATCCATGAAAAATGCTGTTAGATGAAAAATATAAAATATATATTTTATTTCATTGAAAAAAGGAACAATACGTTCAGTGATAACTATAAATAGCTATAAAAAAAATGAATCATTCGATACGTCCAGATGTACGTGATTAATATAAAGTTTATGCTATTTTCGCGTTGAGCAATGATAAATTATTCAACAATTGCTCGATGTTGACGTCGTTGTTGTTGTCATGTGCCATAAGAGTACCGATACGTTTTTTAAAATACCACTAGTAAAACGTGAACTTGGTCGACGTTTAGCATCTGTGCTGGTTTACACATATAAGTGTTGAAAGCGACTCTCTTCACTAACAATGCATCTGATCAATGGGTTCAGTACGGATGCTAAACGTCGGCCAAGTTCACGTTTTACTAATGGTATTTTTAAAAAAACGTATCGATACTCTTATGGCACGTCACAACAACAACGACGTCGACACCGAGCAATTGTTGAATAACTTATCATTGCTCAACGCGAAAACAACATCAACTTTATATTAATCACGTTCATCTGGACCTAGGTGTAACGGCAAACTGGGATAGTAGTTTACCGCCACCTCGGTATAGATGTTTATTAGCTACATTAGATCTCCAGAGTGTATCTACTTTGCATTGAACACACACTTATATAGGAGAGAGAATGACAAGAAAGAGCGATAGCGCGAGACGAATACAGAAAACAATGAGAGAGATCAGTCAAAGAGGGCGATCAGTGAAAAATGACGCCAATATCGGCACACTAGGGATATGCAATTTCAGTTTACTGATAACTGAGATCACCGAGATGCTGAACGCTGAGTACTGGCTACACTGCACCGGGAGCACTGGCGCACCTATTCATCAAGGATATGTAAATGCGCAACTGCAGTGGAGCTGCAGCACATCAGCGATGCTCGATATCAGTTGGGTCTCAGTTACAGTGTTGTCGGTGCAGTACAGCCAGCACTCAGTGCTTAGTATCTCGGTCATCTCAGTTATCAATGAACGCGGTGTTCCTTTTTTCAATGAAATAAAATATATATTTTATATTTTTCATCTAACAATATTTTTCATGGATTCGACATTTTTCGTCATTGGATCTTTTTTCGTTCGACTTTTTTCTTCGACATTTATTCTTTTCGCCATTTTCAATACATACCTTAAATATAAATGATATGATAAGATGAAATTACAAAATCAAACATTAGACATCCTTCAGTGTTAGAAAATAACATGCGCATAAACATTAGTTCTAGATAAACTGCTACAGTCTTCTGGAGACTCTTTATTTCAAAACTAGCATTTGTATTAAACCTATCGATGTGAAAAATTAGTCCTAGTACCAAAAATAGCTAGGATCCCACCAAGAGAAAGAAAGCGAGACTTCCGTACTCAGGAGTAGAGTGAAGTAGACTTGAGTCGCAGTTGTGATATAGAAATAAAAATTAGATACAAAGAAATTCTTCAACATGTTTCTTTGAATAGACACAGACAACAGAACAACTAGAATCATCGAGACCCGAACCAAAATAAGCTTATTGAGACTGTGCTCGAAAATTCCGAGTGTTTGACTAGAAAGGAATTTACATAAAACCAATTTTTATTGCTGTTCAGAAATTTTGATGCATGGGATAATGGTATTTTGATATAACTGAGCAAAAGATTTGCAGGCGTCGAATTGGTTTTCTTTTACGTAGAATAGTAACTAATATGTCGAAAAAACGTTGAAAGAATCTTTTCCCCAGTGAATGAAAGAGCACGTTCTGGTCTATCGAGCGACATATTTTTTTCGTGATTGTGAAACAGAAATTTAAAAAATGATCAAACTGCGATTTGAAATCGGTTTAGGTAAATCGAATCGAACCGCATCATGTACTGATTCGATCCGTTTTCTGTCTGTATGGTAAAACGAACTTCAGAAGGCAATTCTTATTGTGCCTAACTTATTCTTTTTATATATTGTAAGTTTTGAAGAGAATGTATTCACATGGGATAGATTGGATGTATTAACGGAAAAATAAAAGGCAACATCGAGCTTCATTCCTAATTAATTTTTAAGGCTCTTATTCGCGATTGATTGTGGAATGGCGATCAATCGGTTTCTCTTTCTTTCTTCTCAACCAAAACGCTTACTTTTCCTATTCTCTTGTGATGCGGATCGGCAAAAAAAACAGAAAGCTGGTCGATCGATTGCAACTCTGATATACTAATTGTCATTTATTTGTTGACTGTATATAGTAACTAATTTCATGTATTAATGAAGTAATACAAAAGTCATAACGCAGACAGTTAAGAAAGCGATACTTTGTCGTTCTAATTGTGATTGATTGCCCAAAAACATCGTCTATCATACCTAAACGATGTTTTTGGACAATCAATCACAATTAAAATAGCAATGACGTTTTCTTCACTGCCTGCGACAGCGACATCTGACCACGACAACTAAATCTTGCGTTAACATTAATGATGACGATGATGCTAGTAGTGAAAACAAGACACAACTTTTCATTAAGAGCTTTGATGATATGAAGAAAAATAATCATCTTCAAGCGTAATAAAATGAATTTTTCAATTTTCATAGCTTGTCGATTTTTTGTCTTCAATAGTTCATTAACTAAAACGATGAACACTATAAAACTAGAACAAAATAGTGAACAGGAAGTACCAGTTAGTGCTTTACGTTAAGTAAGTGTTTCCGAAGAAAATATAATCTGATTAATTTATTTTTTTGAAGTTTTCCTTTGTGCCAATCGTACCGGCTTTGCTCTTATGCTACTGGCTCCGTGTGCACTTTTCGGAGAGATGATTTGTACGGTTTATCTTCAGTCAGCTGCCAGAAATATTTGCTACTCTATCCTTTTGTGATACTTTTTATTATCAAAATAAAACTTCAACGTCTGCATTTAAGAGTAGCAACACATAGCGTTCAGACAGTGATCTTACTGGCAATCAAAATGGTTGCTTTGCATAAGTAGTTTACTACATATTTTTATTAGCTACTATTTATTTCCTTAATTTTCTTTTGATATTTTAGATTTTAGATTACATGTTAACATTGATGTAAATTTCCCATTGACGTTGACTGCACGAATTTCTTCATTTCGCGAAGAGGTTATGAACTTGGTACAATGGTTATTTAGTAAATGAAATAAAACTGATGTTTTAATTTTTTGAATTAATAGAAGTTCTCTATTCTTTACATCATCATTGTAGTTATCGATCTTCGTGCTCTTCGATTGGATTTTGTTTTTTTGAAATATTCGTATGAAACGGGAGATATTGGGTATGAATACTGCTCCATTTCAATTGCTTATTGGTCGAGTAAATCTATAATATTGCAGTTAGGAAAAGCTTTGCTTAAAGAATGAGTTGTCGCCTATTATTATTGTTTCTATAAACTTATAGTATGTACAACCGAGATGGCTAGATATCTAGCAGATCCATATTTTAAAGTAAAAATTTATAGTGAAAATATGCTGATTTATTTTCAAACTGATAGTCACTCGCATACTACATGATTTTATATATTTTCTAGACGCTTTCAACGTCAATGGACGGCGAGTTTAAATATAAGAAGACGGGCTTCTTCATCTTAGATGCATTGTTGAATTTAGAAAGCGTAATTTCTAATAATTCTTGTAGTTACTGCAGCCACTTGATATTTCTCTTATAGATTATTATCTATAAAAAAAAGGCATAATTCTTGCTGAGAAGTGTCACTTCAATTTCCAGAAAGACTCAACTGTAGAGTTTAGATTTCTATCAGCCAATGCTAGAGTGAAATTGAACCGCAAGGGGTCAACTAGTTAGTAGTCTTTCGATGTATAGTAGTATAAGTAATGATAAAAGATTTTTCTACTCAATTTACTTTTTTGATGGTGTTAACACTGGAAAACTGAATGTTCATTGAGTCCGTTGTCAAATTGGTCTTGTCAGTCAGGAACCGATTTTACGTCATTTAATAACTGCCGAAAATATAGCTGATGACTTAGAATATATTCCAATAGTAGATATTATCGATACAGCACGTACAGCAAATGTTCATCAAATACCTCAGGCTAAGCAGTAAAAAGTTTTATAAAGCATTCATAAATATTGTATGATATTTTCTTAGGATTACGAAAAAAAGTGGGATTGGACAGTAGTTTTTTGTCCGGTGGTGAGGAAACGATGTATTGTTATTGCTCGCCGACCTAAAGTGTTGCTCTTAGATGAAACTACAAGTGCAATGGATTCTTATAATGAGTGTGCTTGATGGTTTTGTTTTCCCTAATCAATTATCTTTGAAAGTCCACCTTCATTTGTCTATCATAGATTGTACAAGACGCTTTTCAAAAAGTTCAAGCAGAAGATCCTAGTCGAATATTTCTTATTGTTGCTCATCGTCTATCACCTATTCGTTCATGTGATTTGATTTTTGTAGTTGATAGAGGACATATAGTGGAAATTGGTAGTCATGCACAGCTGATACAACTCCGTGGAGCGTATTGTGCACTGTTTTCTCAGAGTAATTTACAATCCCAATAAAAAAACTATGTTGCAAGTAGAAATAATTTTTTTTTCGAGAATTAGAGAAATTATTTTACTACACGATTTGCATTATTGTATAGAAATTCAATGTTTGTTTTAGTTGCATACCATAACTATCAGTCTATCCTTGTTGCATATAGACACCCGCTGGTTCAAAGCCTGTGCTATTCAAGACACACAGTCGAAGTTTTGTGTTTTTGTGTAATGATCTATTCTCATTACGAATGACAACATGGGTATAACACGCTCAATCAAGTTTTTGGCAATCATGGTTTTACATTAACATCCGATAGTCAATTCATTCACTTTCAATCTAAAATTCACACTAAATAAATCTCAAAGTCTACTGTATACGTGTCTAATTCTTCCATTGTTCAAAACTAAATTCGAACATATTTACTGACCATATAAAAAGAATGATCGGAAAAATTATTCCAATATTTTATATTTTAGAAGCCGATCACTCTTAGTGCTCATATATACATCGTAGAGTTTAATGGAAAATAATACATCAGTGTGATTGACTATGAAAACAACAATAAAAGTACTACGTAAAAAAACAGCCTCTGTCTGTCTCATGTAATAATACGTTTCATCATGTATCCGTGTTAGTACACTATGAAGTCTAGCAGCTATCGTAGCGTACATGGTGATTAGGCTTGACAGGGTTGCGTGTTAATTGTGTAAATTCTTTTGTTTTATATGTTCCCATGTGAATTATACAAATTGACATGCACGCGAAAATATGTATTCGCTATTGTATGTCAGTAGCTATTGTTTCTCGTTGAATATTGATGTAAGAAAATCGTTGGCTACTATATGCGAGTCATACATACATACATCACATTGAAGAACTCTCATATTGTGTAAACAAAAGATCACATAAGATAGTGTTCGTCTTCAATACTATGATAGTAAATTTTTCGAAGATTTATATTGTTATTCTTATTATGTTTCTAATTTTTAACGATATATTAGATTCTAGAGAGCTTCGAGAATTCTTCTATTAAGTTCTGTCGTGAACCTTATCAATAGACGAAAGGATTAGCCTTAGGACAAGTTCTCGAATGAGGAAAAGAATAAAAAATGTACTCAGAACTGATTACAAAGTGAGAGTCTATTCGACTGAAATCGTACGAGTGACATGAATAATGTATTTTCAATCGATGATTAAAATCGATTGATGCAAATCCCTGAGGTTATTTATATCGAAAACACTACTCGAGAAATCAGAGATATTTTCTCTAAGAGAATCCGACGAGATTGATTGAAAACTATATTGCAATAGATGAAATCAGATTCAGTAGTCGATAACATAATTCGTATAAATGTTTTGTACGGAGAACTTCAGTGCTATCTCATTATTTCTCTCTGAGAAAACCAGTCCAATAATCATTATGGAAAATCATGCTTGCATAAAAAGTGTTTATTATAATTGACTGGATTTAAGATGAAAAGAAAAAAACTCGTCTATTTACGATATGAATAGATCATTTACATTTCTGTGAAGAACCCGATTTAAGCATGTCATACAAAATATTTTTATTTTTTATGAATATAATCCTATGTGAAGTAAATGAAAAATTGGTTTTAAGGAACAACAAAATATCATCAAAGATATTTCTAAATAAATAGTAACATATTCTCGAAATAAAAAGCAAAACGCAATGTCAAAGATAAATTTAATACCAATATTTGTTTCTGTATTAGTCACATGTTTGTTATTATTTTTGTCTATAGTTTTATAAGAATAGCAACAACTTATGTTTTTACATCGAAATGTAACAATCAATAAGACATCTTCTATCACATTCTGTGTTCCTTTTCTTGACGTTCCTACGTGTTCATTTGAATAAATAGATAAACATTTGTTGTATGTTTATTATTTCATATTAAATCAGATGACGAAAGAAGTTAGGATTAACATTGACATTAAGTAAACAAAAATGAAGTCTAGGACGGGACACTTATTTTACAATCCATTCTTTAGCTCACATAAATTAATAAGGAATGGGTGCAATATTTTAAAAAAAGAGAACCGAACGATTCATCAGACAAATAGATATATTCAAATTGAATCTATAAGAATGTTTCGTTCTTAGTCTTTTTATTTTTATATTATTGAATGATCACAATGGAACAGACGTATTCAATGAAATGGAAGGAAGAACACAATCTGTTTTTTGTTCATCTATTCATTTACTAAGATTTAAATAGAATTCCATGTATTGACGGGAAAACTAGTTCCATCGTTTATAAGTCTTGTGTAAGAATCTATGGAAAATATTGAATTAAATTGCCAACATTTCTCATTAAGAATGAAACTCGAACATGTAAATATTAGATTTCAAAGTAATTTTCACATATGAACGATAAAGTAAGATCAAAGCTTTTTAATTAATTGATTTTTATAATGATTGTAGCATAAATACGTTTTAAGAAATATTATTCCTTTAAAATTTAGTCAAAATATACTTGGTTCTTCTACGGAGTTCTATTAAGAAGAAACTTATTTTAATTGCGTTATTCTGATTAAAATAGCTAATAATGTAATAGTACTTAATTTCCAATCAACACATTTTCTTCTTAATATTCTCATCGTTGTATTGAGCAATGTACTTTTTGGCGTAATTTTTTTTAGAAGTCTTTCGCGCTTCTGAAACTAATTATGAAATATTGAGAACGTACTTAGAACAAGCGAAGTAGATGCAAGGAACGCCATGAATGCCAACTTGTTGCGATCATTCAAGTAATATCATTAGAATCAAAAATGTTTGACATATTCTAGTGTGATGAATAATACATGTCTATTTTAAAATATTTGTTGCAAACATAAAAAACTATCTTATCAACACTAAATATAAATTCTATTCAAATACTCTTAAGTTATGACTAGAAGAAAAAAAATGGATATTATAATAAGTCTCTATTCGAATGTAACCCGGAAAAATAGTCGTGCAGATAATCTACTTACACAAAAATTTGATCCTGATAATAATATGTGTCTCAAGTTGTTTGGTGTTTAATTCAAAATTACATGTGGCGCCCTCTCATGTTTGCTTATTGGATTGGTTCTATGAAAGTAGCCAATACCGCTAGTACAATTTAGGGAGAGTGGGTGGGGGGCGAAGTGAGAAGAGGACGAGCGCGTCTATTTGTTTTGTTTTTTGGGAAGAGAAATAAGCGTCGATTTTTTTTCTCATCCTCATAGTTTGTAAAAGAAAAAAAAAATATATATATATATTGTTTCGCAACTCGTGGTCTCTAATGAAAGAACCATTTTGATTACGACAACATTATTCGTACTTCAACGTTAGTTTTGCATGCAATTAGGTGATGTATATTATAATTGTTTTGTTTTTTTCTTCCATAGAATATACGTTTTGTGTTGTATTTGATTCATAAAATAGCATGATTTAGAACGAAAATAACAACAACAATAGAAAAAGAAGAAAAACACATCATTGCTCTTGCACTTTCACTATAGCACACAAAAACAAAAACTATGTAAAAAATGTCCCGTAAACAAATATGTCAGCAGATATTCTTATTGAGTCATACCAATTGAAATGTCTATGAATTTTTTGCATGAAAAATAACATCAAGCATATGATTACTTTGTTCTTATTTTTAAACGTATGTTTTAGATTGTATCTTACTTTGAAACAGGTGTTCTCGATCATTGATCATACTGGATTGATATTATTATGTCGAAAATGCCATTCAGTTCTCTATTAGCATCTCGGTCGAAGACTGATCATGCTAAACAATTGAAAGAGTACTTTACTGTGATTGAAAACGAACAAGATAAAGAGAGAAAAAATTATGAAGATGTAAGTCGTTTTCGTTGTAAATGAAGAATATTTGATTTTAATCAGAAAGAGATTTTCCTTTTTTTCTAGGCAATTAAAAATATTCACAAAACTTTAATCGCATTAAAAGATGGTCTATTCGGCCCACGAGATGGTAGTAGTGAACCCGCGATTAGTGACGTATCCCAATTATGCAGTGGCATATATTCACAAGAACTCATGACGACGATGATAAATAATTTGAGTCGTGTTACATTCGAAGATAGAAAAGAAATTGTTGCCATATTCAATAATCTACTACGACGACAAGTTGGAGCCAAGTATCCGGCGGTTGATCATATTATGCAACGACCGGGAATATTATTTAAATTAATTGAAGGGTAAATATTCTTTTCGTATTACGAAAAAGATTATTTACGACAATTTTGGCATTTTTTGTATTTCATTATATTAGTTACGACAATGCAGATATCGCACTTAATTGTGGTATGATGTTACGTGAATGTATTCGTGTGCAAGAACTAGCCGACATTATTTTGAAATCACCGGACTTCTATAAATTTTTTGACTATGTACAAAAGTCAACGTTCGATATTGCCAGCGATGCTTTTGCTACATTCAAAGTATGCATTAATATATTTATATAATCTAAATACTATTTTAAACAAAATTTTGACAAATATCTCATGGCATAGAATTATGAGATCTGACTTTAATATTTTCCACTGAAAAAGAAACTATTCTTTTCTCAGAACAATTGAATGATGATTATAGTTTATATGTAACTGTGTCAAAATTTTTAAGAGAACAATTATCAGTTTGACAATTAATTTCCAAAGAAATCGACCATATTATTCTGATAGTAATTTATCATCTTTTTCTTTTTCTTTTTTAGGATTTATTAACCAAACATAAATCTTTATGTGCAGATTTTCTCGAACGAAATTATGATTCATTTTTCAATAGATATCGGGACTTACTGAATTCAGAAAATTACGTTACGCGTCGTCAATCTTTAAAAGTAAGATAAATATTTAATTTAGTTTTACTCTATTTCTTCAACAATAAACTAATAGATTTTATCGACGATTATTTTGGAAAATGCTAATTTGAGTATATTAAAAAAGTTTTCTTGTGAAATAGATAAATTTATACTTATCTATGGATTATTTCCATCAGAAGCATTTTCTTTAAATACAAAATCAGGAATAATGACAAATCCTATGACTACATCTGCTTTTGATATATACAAACGAGAAGTTTTTGATCTATTCAAAGTAGTTACAATAATTCCGTTTTGTTCGATATTTTTGCATTTGACATTTATTTATTGTTTTTGAAGTTAAAATTTTGCAAAATTTTTATTTATTTCAGTTGCTTGGCGAATTATTGCTTGATCGTTATAATTTTTCGGTGATGACAAAATATATAACGAATACAGACAATCTCAAACAACAAATGAATTTATTAAAAGAAAAAAGCAAAAATATACAATTTGAAGCATTTCACGTTTTTAAGGTTTTATTTTTATTTTTGCTTTTAACCAAAAAACCTAACAAATGAAATTTAATCGTATCAATAATTAAACATGTATGTATACATATATATTTAATTTAGATATTTGTGGCCAATCCAACAAAACCAAAAGCAATATCTGATATACTTCTTCGTAATCGAGAGAAACTTATCGATTTTCTCACGACGTTCCACACAGATCGTATGTTATTTTTATTTTGATATTTACTCGATACTTATTACTAGAAAATACGAATAGGTACGGATGACGAACAGTTCAATGATGAAAAAGCCTATTTGATCAAGCAAATCAGTGAATTAAAAGACACAAAAGCTTGAAGGCACAAATTTCTTTTCTTGTGTATGTGTAATGTGTGTAAATTTTCGTCTTTTTTTTCTTCTTCTGCTCATTACAAGCACATACACATAAATGCCCCTTTTTTACCCCCAACAAAGAATTTGTGAATGACCGTCCTTGTAAACGTTTACTGTCATTGTCTCTTCTTTCTTTCTTTTTTTTCTCTTCTTTGTGTCTTTCATTGATGATTTGTGAGAGAGACAGATTCTGCGCTATGTTGCTCGTTTGTTTACGCTATATTCATTACTGCCTGCTTCTTCGTCATCTTCATCACCTGTGTTGAGCTGACATATACGTAGCAGTACAACACTTATTTCTCCTGTCTTCTTCTTTTTTTTGTGCTTGTATTGTTGTTCTTGTCGTTCAACACGACAGGACAGACATACATTACATATGTGCACGGTCAGGTTGCGAATGTTAAAGAGAGAAAGAAAAAACACACAATACACACACACACGCACTCACACTGAGTAAGAGAGAATATACGATTGTGCAATCAATCATTAAAAATTATATGAATAAAAAAAAATGTTGATGATTGATTGTTTCATTTTCGTTCTATTAATTTTTAGTACTTGAAAAACCAAAAAGATCGAATTTAGAATGATAATCATAAGTAACTACAAGGTGAAAAAGCAAAGTATGGGTACATGTCGATTTTTCGACAATAATGTAGTTGATTATTGGAACATGGGATAATTGTTGTCGCGAAAAAGACAAATTATTGTTTTTTTTCTATCATTTGTAACCATAATATATCATATTTGGAAACGATTTCGTTCTATTACCGTTTTATGGTTATTAATTTGCGCTCGATTTCAATAAAGTATGTTGTTTTCGAAAGTGCTTTTGTCATCGAGTTTGTTTTAGAGAACAATATATGCATGTTAAATTAAATGAATGCACAATACTATTGGCAGCCAGAAGAGAAAAGAAGAATTTCAAATGATTTTACAATATGAAACTATTATAATGGATTTTTCTGGAAAATGTCACGAGCACAATATTGTTCTTTTCTTCTGCGCATTTATTTACAATGAAACTTAACAAAGAAAAACTATTTCTCAATTGAGAGGAAATGTAAAGAAAAAAAATCTATTTGCTAAAATATCTATAGTAATTATCAGTTGTTTTTTCGAACAATTCATGTTCGCTTACGGCCATACCACGTTGAATACACCAGTTCTCGTCCGATCACTGAAGTTAAGCAACGTCGGGCTCGGTTAGTACTTGGATGGGTGACCGCCTGGGAATACCGAGTGTCGTAAGCTTTTTTCTATTTTTATTTTCTTAAAACATATCGAAACCGAACTTGTGGATATGAATTTAAACGACAGACTATCAATTATCGATTGAATAAAAGAAAAGTAGAATCAATTCAATATCATATTCGATAGTTAAACGTTTTAAAACAAAAAATATTTTTGATTTAATACCAAAACACAGTAAGAGTTAATAAAGAAATACGACCGGGAGTGCATGAAAATAGTGCTTATCTTTAAGTACTTTGTTTTTTAAACGTAACGATAATTGTATATATATAGCTTTGTTTTCGATTTCTTATCGACTTTTGTTTTTGCCATATAAATTCCATTAAATAATATGTCACAAAAAACAAAATATAAAATCAAATCCTTTTGAAGATCACTATATAGACAATTTGAATTTTGACGAATTTGATATAGTGATTATCAGGTCCTTGTGTAGTTTCATTTGCATAATATAATAATATGTACGTTATGTAACAATACTTTTTCATGTGTGTAGTATTATAGATTTTCTATTAAATAAAAAACAAATTCCTTGAAAATCAGATTAACTCTTTTTAGAATTAATTCAAGCTATGAAAATATTTTATGGCCATATTCAACAGAATCATAAACGTTGATAAACACGTCGATGCAGCTAAACACTTTTTTATGTGAAGATCTAATTAGCCGTGTTACAGAAGAAAAGCATGAAAATTACAAGCCTACACTTGTACTTCAGAATTAATGAACTATATAAAGTAAACATAAGGTTGCTATTTTTATTCATTTTATAACACATCTTATTTGGTCCTACTTCTTGTGATCATGAGCGTGCATTGTGCACATGTGGAATTTTCAGTAAATCTATAGTAAAATATCTTTATATTTGTCATCACAGTTTCATATAAATTCAAGTTCACCGAAATATGATATACAATCTATTCTCATATGACTCGAACAAATCAATGATGAAAAAAAAATTTCTTTATTAGAAGATGTTTTAAAATTGAATTTTTAATTTGAAATAAAAATAACAACTAAAAACAGAAAATATTGCTGAAGAATTTAAAATAAAACTATGGGTCATTATGAATACTTGAATAGAAAACGATTCTCGTTGTATTTACTGATTATCGTGAATTTTAATGATTCGTTTTTCCCCACAATAATTGGATTATTTTACACTATTCATAATTAAATAAGTGAAATATTTTGAAAATTTGTCAAAGATGAACAAGTCATGTCATGTCTTGACTAGGAAATAAGGTTAGCTTAACATGACTTCTTTGAAAACATTACCGAATAACTGTTTTCTATGTCATTTAGCACAATAGGCCATTTCCTCTCTCTAGATAAATCGATAATAAATTATACTATATTTAATAAAGCTATATAATTTGATTAATTCACTTTAGTATGACCTTTGCATTCATATTTCATAATATTCACATCGTACAAAGTTCCAATGAAGTTTCTTTAAGCAGTAGTTTTGTTAGGATGTGGCAAGCACCGATAATAGATATCATCAGCGTTATTTTCCTAGAATAGCTTGAATATTTCGTTGCTGATTGAAGAGCTCCAATGAATTTGTCAAGAAGATTTCTTTGTTTTGTGGATAAATTGCACTATACACATTCTGTTCTATTAAGTATCGATTAAAGAATTTTGAAATAGTTACTTTATTGATTGCTCTTAAAGTTAGTTTAGGTCGATAATAATACTTCGTATTAAGAATATTAACTAGAGTCTCTAAAATTTATTTTTATTTCTTAGAACAGTCGGTGTTCGAAGAAATAAATAAGTAAATTGTATCCTGGTGACAAAAACGCGAAAGTTCTCAGCGTGCCTATAGAAATCAAAACAGATCTCGGTAGAAAAGAAAGTAGGTTACCTTTACCAAAAACTGATAACTGATCGAATCATTGGCTGCCTACTAGCTGATAGTTTAATACTTAGAAATTCTTTTTTCTCAAACGTAACGATGGTCAGTTACCACCACCGATCAGCTACTCTACGGACAAACGTTAAATAAATCTGTTACCAGTTATTTGCCAATCTAAAGACAGCTTTCCTCTCGCAGTAAAAGGATTTCTTCCGAAATAATGTCGCATCTCAAGCTCTCGAGGATCGTACATTGATTTGTAAGCTAAAAGCGAATTATCGGATTCACTTGAAATAGTTAGAGTTTATCGTGCGTATGAAGTATCTTTCTAAAACGTTTTCAGTAAACTCAAATGTACTTCAGCAGGTAGATTTCAATAGGCCTGGCTTCTAGAGAGATAAAGCCTATCCGAAATCATGGGTTTCGTCGAAATGTACTAAGAGCACCAGAAAAATAAATAAATGTTTGATTCTTTTCTTTCAATTAGTTTTCCATTGGTCTAATAAACAGAATCTCGCTCACCTACTCTAGTGTTACACGCTTCATTTGAGTCACTCGCAAATTATCTATGCTAACAGCAGAACAACATGATGACGCTAGAAAGAATCATCGATCAACGCATGAAAGAACACACTTAAATTCACTAATGGATCTAGAAGCTAATTTATAACGGCATTTTAACCATTTGAGATTATTATGAATTCGTGAAAATTTATACTTTTCGTATTCAAAAATAACTAGATGATATCTCTCACGATGCTTAAATCTCTATGGATTCAACTTTTAAAAAGCGTTTTAATCGAATAGGTGTAAGTTTCATCACTAATCGAGATATGTAATTCAGATAAAACGGTTACCTTATTTTCATCAACAGAAACGATAATGAAAACATTATCATGTGGGTATCAGTCGATAGTGATGGTATTTTTATAAGTTTTTTTCTCTATTGTGATTGAACTTGAAGATTATCGTACGGTTAAAAATTGTATTGTTCATTTGATAGTGCTATTTGCATTTTTCATAGGTAGTTCTGAATTTCCGAAAAAATAAATGTTGTCATTTCCAAAATAAAGCCAGAAGTCACAGAGTACGGATGTATCATGCTGCCCTGTGTGCTGTGGACATATTTGGTTGATACTATAAGAGAAGTAATAGGTCGACGTTCTCCTTGTCAAGGCGAGCAACGATTAACACCGAGTCTATTTCAATCCAAAATCCAAATAAATGCTTCTAAAAGGATCCCATCATCAATCAACATTACCACTTATACTCTCACAACTAAGATAGCGGAGATCATTTCACATGACAACTCGACCAATTGTGCCATCAGCAAAACAATGCGCCTGTCTTACGTACGATGTGCCTCACAATAACTAGATTGTAAATGGAGCTTGCTTTTAAAATTATGATGTCAAAACATGTTATTGAAAACTTATTTAATTCAATTTCAATCTGATATTAATGAAAACTAGATGGTATTCGAGTTTCACTCGACTACGAAATGCGGTGCGAAGCACACGAGTCGAATTTTCGAAAGTAGTGAGAATAAGATTTAAAAAATAAATGATCCAGTTTAAGACTCATTAGAATCGATTATTTTTTTTAAATTTCCGTATACGAATTTTGAATAAAAATTTCGCATTCACTATTCTTAAATCGACCATTTTGAAATTCATCACTAGAAAATCTTTCTGAAAATGTAGCAACCAGTTTTCTAACGATTTTTTTCATTGAACGATTAATTATTTTCATGGATCATTATCTTGAATCAGATGTAAAGCAGTAGACTATTGGTTAACAACTATTGATGACGTCATTTTAATTAGCGCGAAACTATCAAACAATAAAACCTTTCAAAATCATCATTTTCGAATCATATTTTTAGGCGAACGAAACCTAGTATTGAAAATTGGAAAAAGGATGTAACAAGTTCGATCTCGATACTTTCATATCTAGTTTGAATGGATTTTCTAGCATTTACGGTTCTTTAGATCATCGCATCACTTAATAAGAACGTCTTATACGTACTCAAGTTTGAAAGAAAGAGAAAAAAAACTCGCGACGGACTACATGAATGTTGTGCTTCGCACCGCATTAAATATTGATTTACCTCATAACATGAATGTGTTTTTGAGAAAAAATATAAATGCTTTTATTTTTCTTCAATAAAATGTCATGTTAGCTCGTTTTCAATTTTGTTTTTGAAAGAATGAAGTTTAAAAAACAACGAGGGGAAGTCAGCAAACAATCATTTCTTGTCATTTATTGCCTATGCAAAGTCAAATTTTTCATTTGATATCAAAATATATTCTTATATCTAAAGAATTGTTTATCACTACGAGACAATAGCTGATTGATTCGATGCAATCGATCATAGAAAACTCTTCTATGTAGACTTCTATTGTTTTGATTGTAGAATTTTTGTTTTGAGCATTATTATTATTATTAATGTATTCTGCGAGTTTTGCTCTTTTTAAACAAAGAAATGGTTTATACTCGATCCAATGCTTTTTCCCTACAAAAATTATTCAAACATGCGAGCATCGTACGTTGGTTGTAGGCTCGTATAGCCTGGGACAGCTTTCTATTGAACAACTAATCTGAACGTAGAAAAATATTTTCTATAACAGTTACCATAAATCTGAAAAGAAGCATTTCTTAGTTCTATTTTGAGCGGAATATTTCAATCAGTTGTATACAAGTATTGGTACAATTATTTTTCTTAGAAATAGAATCGATTGTAACTTTATACATTTGACTGTAACAATTTTCATTCAAAACGGAAGTTCAACATAGTGCTTTGCTTTACAACTTTTAACAATCAGAATGATTTGTTACGATTATTTTCGAGGGAATCAGTCACATGCAATAAAAATATATTCCTGAAAAAAAATGGTACAGACATATAATTAAAAAATATTTATCGTTGGTTCCATGAATACTAATATGTTCTTTCATACTGTTTATTGAAGGAAATTCATTATATAGAAGATGTAAATGCATGTCTGGTAGTCGTATGTAAATGTTGGAATTATTTTATGATAATCAATCTAATATTCGCGTTCATATCTTTACCAGAGACAAAACATTGCAGCAATCTCTGACATAGATTTTTCGTATCCAGCTACATCGTGATTGTTTCCATAGTTGATATTATTTTCTAAATGCCTATCATTTTTATTATGATACTGACAGTCTGTTTAGAATTTCTTGCCACTACGTAGTTCGATAGTCATATGCGCGCATCATCAAGTTCATATTGATGTTGCTCAATACTCGTTAATTTACAATGTCCATTTATTAGCTTATGTTTTGCTCTTTTTGAAAACAGCGCATTTTTTTTCTTGCGGAACCACACCGATGAAAAATTATATCCATCGTCGGATGGTTTATGAACGATCAAATATTTAATTCGAATCAATCCATTATCCTTTTATTTTTACGGTGTTATTAAATATGCAATAGTACACATGATTGAAGCTTTGTTTGTTTTTGCCGCTTGTAGATGTTTTCATGCACACAAAAAATACAATTGTTCCTGTAAAAAAATGCTTTTGCTATTTGTTAATCGAAGTAAAAATAATGCGATTAAATCAAAACTTGAGTCGATTCGAATTTACCATGCCAGAGATGCTCATAATTCTAGATTTCCGCGCAGCTATTTTTATACTGATCAAATAGATCTTATCAGTTTGTATACGGAAAAGTAACAATATCCGCCTTGTTTTATTTAGAAATGCAATTTTATTTATGCAATTAAATAAGCACTCTTTCCGTTTATTAGAAAAGTGCCTGATGAAAGCTTTAGTGCAGTTCGACTTTATATTTTCCTCTTATTTAAGAAGAAGAAATGGTACATTCTTTGTCATCAGTTATCCTTGAAGGTGCATTTAAATCATTTGAATTATATTTATTTGATTGACGACGCTGAGCTTAATTCTTTAAATACTTATTACTTGTCAACATCGAACAAGTTATGATGACTTATTGAATGCGTCATTTCTCACGTATGATAAGTGCTGTTCGAACTTGAATTTAACTCTAAAGTTTATACATACGACATTATTAAATTTGAATTAGAGTAATAATGTTTTTTCAGGTTTGAATAGATTTGATTTACAGGTTTTTTTCTCAAAAACTTGGCTCTGAAGAAATTTTTTTATTGAAATTCGAGTTGAGAAGAGAGAAAAATAGGGTTAGCATTCATTGAATAATATTTACTTATTATTTATTAACTAGTTATTATATATAGTGTGATTCTAAATTAATCGCGAACTTCTATGTGTAATCAATTTGAGTATAGAACAATATTCCCCATAAACAGTAAATAGAAAAATTATAGTAATAGTTGCTCTATCTGGTTGTACTGCATGGCCACATTCTACTATCGTTGCTCATTAGTAATGTCTGATAGTAATGTGCGATAGAAAAGCGACAACAAAAGAACGAACGACCAATCTTGATTAAATAAGTATAAAAATGAATCATTTTATATTGGCGAATCTAAGCGTAAAATCCTATCAATAAAGATCAATATCATATTTTTTGTTTTGTACAATACATGATCTCATAGAAAATAGGATAAGTAATCGAACAATTACATGTAACAAGTCACATTGTTATATTTCTTCAGATTCATGCGGTGTTTATGTTGCGAAATAAATAGGAAAACAGCATCTACCGTATATTGACTGACACTTTTCGGATGCAGGTAAAACAACACTTCTTGCCTATTCTCTCATTACATGAAGTAGTTATCCACAGGGAATAGAAGCTTTTTATTACTATTATATCGAACAAAAAAGCAGAAGAAAGATTTCGATGCTGAATAGTACTTTCCTATTTCTTTTGCTCTCTTATCGTTTGTCGGAAGAAGATTGAGAAGAAAATCTAGAGAGATGAAAAGAGCAGAGAAAAATAGATAGTCGCTCGGTATATTTATGAAATCCATTTGTCTCTATCTCCTAAACACCTGTCGAGCGAACGTCCGTCACACTCTATATATATATTTCATAAACATTCATCTATAAGGAAAAAGATTATTTCTCAACTATCATTACTTCCCTAGTCAACTCTCTCTAGAAGAATCCTCAGTGATTTCCTAGGGATTTTGTTGTTTTGCGGAGAGTCGTCGGGGACGAACGGATTAGGGTTTCCAAGGCTACTTACGCCTCCACACGTACTTGTTATTATTATTATTATTATTTTAAGACAAATATAATATTCTATCATCATGGTTCCTTCAAAATGTTGGCTTATGAAATGTAAGTTATCTCATAAAATATAATAATTCATTATGTAAGAGAAATCATAATTTTACCTTTTATTCAATCAAATGAATTAAGACATCAGAATATGTACAATTGAACGTAAAATAATCTATCTGTTAAGTAGCTCTTGTCGAGCCCGACTGGTGCCTAGCTGGTGCTTTGGCACACAATAGGTTAAGTTGTGTGCAATAGACATGAGATGTTTGAACTAAAAGTAATAGTATAGGACCAGTCGACAATGTCACGGATAGATATTTCAAAAGAAGCTTCCGATTCCCATGCTCCAAGAAAATGTTTAATCATATTTTTCGATTTAACTATGTTATCTATTCTTTTAGTGATGGTCTTTTTTGTGCTTTTATTCACTTTTCTTCAAATAAGTAGCACGCAACCATTACTATATGGAGATGATGACGACGATCAAGCACAACTTGATAATCTAGTTTTCACCTATCATCTAGCCGATCCTGGTCGACTGCCTTCTTATAATCATCATAAAACTAATTTTCCTCAAAATGTCTACGAAGATCATTTAGCAGACGAAACATTTTATCGAAATAATCAATTCAGCCCAGGCAATTTACAATGGACCAAACGTATCATTATGTTACCACGTATTGGCCGCCGCTAAATTTGATTGAAACCTTAACAACAGCGAAATTCGCTGTTATATTCACGTTTATTTACAGGGCATAAAAAAAGATGACGATCCATGTAAAAAGAAGAAGCCGAAGAAAATAATACATAAAAAGGAAAATAGATCTTCTGTTTGACCTGATCATTCATCATCGGTCCTTTTTATTTATTTTCAAAATAAATCTTCTTTTAATTGTGATTTTGATTAGTGATTTAATTTATTAAAATATTAGGTTCTTTACGGCAACAACAATAAAATAAAATAAAATAAAATATATAACTGAGTAAATAGCTGTCGCTGGATTGAAAAGATTCGTTCTGTCAGGTTATCATAGAATGAAAGTTAAATATACACAGTTACACAATACAATACGGAAAATAATATTAGATGAGATTCATTGCACATTTGTTTTATAATTGAAAAGCTTATGATGAGATTTATTTTGACAATTGAATCTCATCTTCAGTTTCAATAGCATTCGGAGAGATGATTAATTGTTGATCTTCAGATTCATGATGAGGCGGTATGTATTCCTTGTAGAAGCTAACAAGTGCAGCAAATACGACTGCTCCAAATGTCATGAGACCAGAGAATAAGAAAAATTCAATAGACTAAATCAAATGAAATGAAATTGAATTTAAATCTCATGATTACAATCAAATTTTATTGTCATACTTGATTTCGAACCGCGCGAGCTTCGGCAACTACAGCTACAATAAGATCGCCGATAGCCGTTGTAAATAGCCATGCTGACATTATGACTGATTTATAGCGTTTTGGTGATTGAGAATAGGCAAATACAAGACCTGTTATACTAACAAGTATTTCTGCAATAGTTAGTAGAAGATATTGAACTGTTTGCCATAACATATGAACTTTATGCGATCGAGCATCTTCGAAAACAGTAACATGCAACTAAAACAAAAGCATTCTGTATACTGTAAATAATTAGCAGAATTTTTTCGCTAATGAAGAAAAGGATTTATCTTATACTTAATTATATCTAAATTGGATCATTACATCTATGTATTTTAATGTTTAATAGTCCATGAAAAGTCTTTATCACATCGCAGTCAGTCATCTTATTGTCACATTCTTATAGTAACCATGCATAAAAATCCCTTGAAATATGAGCTAGTCCACATAAACGCCGCCAGAATCGTAGAGAACCTGCTCAAACGATGTCATCCGACTTTGCTTAATTTGATATATGTTGTAGAGGGAAGAGTTTGGAGAATTTTCACGAAAGCCGTTCTGAAAAATATTGAACGCTCAACTTTTTATGACCATTTTACGAAAAGACTCAAAAAATTACCATTTTCATTGAACTTGACTTCATGCGGCAATATCTCGAAGTTGGCTGGATAGAATGAGCTGAAATTTTTTACAGGTATATAACTTAATGAACTCTACTTATCGTAGAGTTTGCGCCTCGAAATATGGAACTGTTGAAATTCCATAAATCCTTTGATATAGACGAAAATGAGTGCTGTCAGTAACTTTGCTTCTATAAAACGTTTGATTAAAATAAGATGGATGCATCAAATTTTCACGACAGATTGGACACTCATAGATCTATGTTTTCTGAAAATTATAGCCATCTATCTTAATATCGTTTAGGCACAATAGGCTCCTGAATAATGGGGTTTTGCCGAAAATAGGTATTTTTAGGATGAGTTTTCTCCTAAAATATGAGTCAGTTGGGGAGCTGCTTTTTACAAGCTGGTAGTCCTATCTCTGCTCGATAATTCTATAAAAACAATCAGCATAGGATCTTCACAAGTGGCCTTTACAGCAGGTCATTTTCGTATAGCGGTGTGTGAGGCATTCGACGAAAACTTCCATTGGTTTCCCCTAGAAATCACTGACTATGTCATTACCGATTTTCATGGCCGTGCATTAGTTATAGAGACGAGTTTTCCGCGAATTTCTGTGCAAGCAACTTGAATAAAACATAATATTGTTCTTGAGATATTCAAGTTGTTCTAAGGCCATGTTGGCGAAAAAAATCACTTTTTTTCGATCTTTTTGACACCGATATTTCATGAATGATACATCTATTTTAGTTCAAATTTTCACTGTGAGCCTATTTGAAGTTTATAGGGATTTCCTAAAAGAAATGAACTCAAAATTTATATATCAACTAAACAGATCGCAATTCAGATCTCGAATTCATATCACAAAGAAGTTTCTCTATTAAGCGAAAATAGTTTTCTCAATATCTTTATTCGTACTGAAAATGTTTCTTTAGAAATCGAGTTTCCGTGATTTTCCATGCTCGATTTCTCCCAAAAGGAACAAGATTTACTCGTGAATTTTATATGTATTCTCATCAACTTTGGAGGTACTATCCAGTTATATGGCTTTGAAAGACTTGCAATCAAAGCTATCTGCTAAGTAGACGGGTTTTTATCCACGATTTTGAAGTTTTCATCAACATTTTGAACTGCCTACTGAAGAAATAGAGAACTTTTGTGAAGAGAAAAGCATATATTCATGATGAATTCAAACCAAACTACGAAAAAAAATGATATTTCAACGACAGTCGGACACTTTTATGAAAGGACCAGTTTTTCAGTGATTTTTTGGATCTTTTCGTATAATGATCATAAAAAGTCGAGCGTTCAATATTTTTCAAAACGGCTTTCGTGAAAATTCTCAGAACTCTTCCCTCTGCAACATATATAAAATTGAGCAAAATCGGATGATATCTCTTGGGCAGGTTTGGGCGTCGCTTACGTCGGCTGACTCATCTATACTAGGTATGATCATGATGTAATTTGTTGAAAACATATTCAATTACACATGGGAATACTATTTATTCGAATCGAGAATAGTTGTAACTCTAACATGAATAACTCAACGAAATAAGATATATTTTGTGATGTAACTGCAGCGAGGCTATAAATTAGTATTCTTAATTTATGATGTTATGGAATTGAAACTCTTTAAAAGCATTTTAATGTTTACCGCTGAAATTCATTTCATTGCGTTTGAAATATTTGAAGTTACGAAGAAGTGTTTTGCTTTAATTCGAGTTTAATTAACATGAAGACTTCTAACTATAATTATTTATCCTACTCTGTCAATTCTGAAGTGAGATTTCAATCAAAAGATTAATCATGAGTGACATGGCTGATGTACGCATAACAAATGCTAATAGTTTTGTTCGCCTTCTTTTTTTTTAAACTTTTCTTATGCGAATAAAATAGCTGTTTTTCCGTAAATCAAAAGAATAATTTATCGTACAGTATTCAATGAAACATCTATTAGTGCAATCCTCCTGAGAGTTAACGCTGAAACATGATGCAGCTGTTCTTGTTAATTGCGCGGGACCTGTTCTATTCCATATTGTGAAGAAAAGATTTCTGCATTATCGTTTCACATAATCCTCTAGGGATTTGGTTCAGATATTGTACCGAAATACTATTTATATAGAAGACATGATTGAATACCAACAATCGTTACGATAGACTTTGATACTTTCATGTTTATGTAGAGCAAGTGATTGGATTGATCGGAATCCGACAAATTTCTATCGATAGTTATTGAAATTTTATGGGAACGATCTCGAGGAAAATTCTATTCAAATCGTATGCCTATCTAGCTGAATCAAACAAGACGAAATCCACCACCTGATTATCTCTATTGAGAGAATTAAACTTTTCTTATGATTACACTTCGATACTTCTATTGGATTGTGCTTAACAAAAGAAAAACGATAAGTGGAAAATTGTCATTTCAAATTAGTTCATCCGACTGAATTATTTGCTAGTGAAATATTATTGTTATATTCAACTAACCTTATTATCATTTGTAGTATAGGTAAGTGCTGAATAGACAGCTGTTGTCGAAATTTTAAATTTTTCTACTGATATGCGACCTTTATCAGTTCCATCTCGAAGTTGATACCTATCGAAACGGCCAAAACAAATATATTTTTTCTCAAGCACTTTCAAAAGAACTAACTCTGCTCCAAGAACAGGTTGATATTCTGTTGGAAATAATTTTTGTTCTATATCATATTTATATCTATTTGGGATTGTTATTAAAGTTGTTTGTTTGCCATCCAATGAAACGAGACTAAAAGAATTTTAAACAAAAATAGCAAAAACGAAAAGTCATTTGAAACTCTAATACCGTAATAATGCATATTCGTTAGGTATCCTTTCATATGAAACGGCGTTGCTGAACTAGAAAATTCAATTTAAATGAATAGTAATAATAATTATTTCATTTTTACTGGTGTTATTGTAATTTGTGTCCCATTTGAATGATCATTAGTTTGTGAAATAGTCAGAAACGTTGGACAAGGTTCATTAGTAGATAATTTATAACTATTCTTAGCTTGATCGCATGTTGAAGTAACGAAAATACGATTTTCAAATAATTTTGAACATGGAAAATCTATGACCTGAAAAGAGTTGACTGGTGATTCTTTTTTCCTACTGAAATCAAATGAAACTTGCTTCTCTTGGTTCAAGCGTTTCATTCGCGTTGATATTTATTGAACAACTATAACCATTAAATATTTGTGTATGGGTACGAATTACACGTGAGTCTGCTCTTATCTAAGATTTATATATTATGAATATATTTACAATAGGAAAAGAGAGTATCGTACTTCAATTGCTGCTTGAAGAGTGCCCGCTGCGATAAAGGCAAATATCATAACAACCATTCCACAAATCATACGTTTTAATGGTCTAAAATAATGTGTTTTTTTTTCATAAATTTTATATATTAGTTTTCATTAACAAAGAATGTTTTTACTTTTCTAAAATTTTATAACGAGCAAATGCTGGATAAATAACTTCTTCAAAAAGCGGAATGAGTATAAGTACCAATATGCTATTTAATGCTTGCATTTGATCCGGTTCAATTGTACCCAAAGGTCCCTAATTATTATTGAAATCTTACTGATTAAAAGTGCTTTGCTGAAGATATACATACAAGATTTCCATCCATTAATGATGCTTGATAAGTCCAACGTGAACCGGATTGATCATATAACGCAAAAAATATTGGAATTGGCGTCAGTAGAAGAAAAACACGAAGTACGGAACGAACATCTTCAATATCATGCGGCTAAAATAAATAAATTGAAATCAGGATAAATTATAGTGAGAGTTTCTTTTATAAAGAGCGAAGTTATTTATCTTGCAAAATATTTATCGTATTTCTACTTATTCTATCTCTCAAAAATGTTTTGATTTCATAAAAAATACTGATTATAACTATGAAATATTCATTGAGTTTAACACAAACAAAAAATCTTCTATTTCGTTTATTCGTACACCATATTTGTCATCAGCGTGATACACCCAATGTTCTTTGCGTTCATGTGATTGTGAGCCGAATAATGAATTTCGTATGGCATGCTACAAATAAAAACAAATTAATCAAGACAATCAGAAATAATTTGATTTTTTACAAAAATAACGGCAACAAATCTGGCAATGATATTCTCTTTTGGTGGAACACGTTTGTATAATGGAGTGCCCAATAGAAATATTACTAGGAAATAGCAAATGAAATTTTGAGAAAAAAAAGAGATTTCAATTATTTACCAATAGCCGTAAATACTAAGAATCCGGGAATGCCAAAAGCTAATGCATAGCAATCATAACCGAAGCATTGAACTTGACCTAAATAAGGAAAATAATAAAAGAAAATCATTGAAAATTTTCAAACTCTAAATTACTTCGAAGAACAGGTGTAATTATTGTTGATATAACTGAGCCAAAATTTATTGCAAAGTAGAAGAACGAAAAATATCGACTCAATGCTTTTGGCTAAAAATAAAATAAGAGACAATTAAACATACAACTTTATTAGACATAGATTACATTATTCAATGATATTTGATCAGCTCCAAAAGTACTAACACACGGTTTTATTCCACCAGTTCCGAAAGAAATCAACAATAAACCAACGATAGGTCCAGCTCTAAAATTATAATACTGAAAATGTTTTCAATACTATAAAATAGACATACAAAGTTTTTCCGCCAAGTGCCGGTATTGCTGTTAATGTTAAAATAAGTGTTCCACCCAAATAAATAATTGATAAAATTACAATAGTCCAATATCGGCCAATATAACCATCTGATAAAATAGCTCCGATCGTTGGTGTAAAATAGCATGCAAACGAAAATAAATGATATCCAACTGTTGCTGAATCTTTACTTAAGCGAAGAAATTGCATCAAATAAAGCAGTAAAACTGCTTTAAGACCATAATAACAAAAACGTTCACATCCTTCAACAAATATAATTGTATATGCTGCTAGAGGTAATGAAAATTTTTTTTCAGGATGTTTCCTAGATTCGCTGTGATGTCGTGTTGGTGTATCAGGTGGAGTAGTTTGAGGTGTTGCCGATACTATAGGCGAAAAAGTGAAGAAAAAAAATTATAATTTGCTTCATTTTATTAATACTAACTTCCAGCCGCAGCAGCAAATGTCCGATCTTTGTGTGTTGGTTGCATGTCGGCCATTTGGGCTTTAATAGTTGTTCACTTTGATCTAAAACAAAGTATCATTCAATATTATTAGTGGTTATTGAATAATTAATCAGAGCGGCTTGATCGCGAAAAACAAATATTATTGGCGCAATCAAAAGTTTCCATCAGAAAAGTTGGTTTGATCCAATGGGATTCAAAGCAGCAGGATTAGCATTAACATTGACAATTCTCTTTCAATTAACTAAAGACATGTATGTAACAAAAAATTGATTACTAAAATAAATTAAAATTTTTAAAAATTATTCCTATTTGAAATAATCAACTTCTTTGATTTATTTGATAATGGATCACTTGAGAGAGGTCGCAAGTAAGACTCGAATATTGCTCGTCAATATTCAAAGCGAACTCACCAGAACTTATGTTTTTAATCAATAACTGTCAACATAATATATAGTGACAATTCTAACTCTTTCAGCTTCTCAATTTATCATTAATATAAAATACTTGTGAATGTTTTATCGCAGAAATTTGTCAGTCTAATTCATTTATCAACTAGAGTTTGCATGCATCGTGATATATGAATAGTCCGTATTATTGTAATATCATTACTCACCTTGCTTTTTGCAATCAATTCAACCGCAATTCTATTCATTCCATTCAGCCAAATAAATAAAAAGTTTAGTAGATGTCGAAAACGAATGAAAGTAAAGGCCAAATGAAATTTCAGTCTATATCTGTATGCATGAATGATTCGACTAGTAAATGAATGCACATAGGCGTGCGTAATATTGCTATCGACATGAATCATGGCCTTATTACCATGCGTAACATTTCTTTTTCTCAAAAATAAACAATCCATACCTAGCTAGTAGCAATGTAGTTATCAACATCTTAAGAATCGTCTTCATTGACTCTGAAATACTAATTGAGACTATGTTGTGTTTTCATGATTTGAGTATAGAAAAATAAAGAACTATCCCATAGGAATAAATATCAATTCACAAAACAAACTGTGTGTTTTAGGGGAAAGAAAAGCGAATCATTGACAATTACCATTCAGTATTTGCCTTCCAATTTCGTGGATCCTGTTCGGGTCGAACACGCTCATCAACTAATTCTTTTTTTCAACATGTCAAATTCAGTAGGCAATGATAGAAATTCGACTTTACTATTCTTCAGTAAAAAAAAAGAACTAAGTATCTATCCTTCTATTGCACATAGTAAAACAAAACTGTCGAAGTTCTTTTATTCTCTTTTCAATGTTGAAAACGATTGTTAAACACGTGCATTCTAGGATAGGTTTATCCCATTTGGAAAATTCGAACAGAAAAGCATCGAAAAGAAAAAGAAAAGCAACATGTCGAAATGCAATACTAAAAAACAGAAGAATGAAAGCACGAGGAAAAAGGTATAGCACCTGAAAAAGAAAGTCAAACAGTGTTGTCAACAAAGAGGACATGGTTGATGAGCGAAACTCCATAAAAGTAAGTATGTTGTATTGCATATACATATACGATAGATAATTGATTCACTACGATCTATATTTTCCACTGATGGTAATCGTAGTAAATCAAGATATAATGAATTAAAGTGAAAATTTATATTTCCATTGGATGTTCTCTATTAAGAAAGAAGAAAAAAGACAATAGTTTAACGAATTCCAGTAGCATAATTATTGTTACCTGTGGATAATAAATAGATTTTTTTCTTCGAGGATTATCACCAAAACGTAATAACGAATGACGATTAAATCTATTGGCTTCTATGGTTAAATTGGGTCCAGAAATATGTATTTTATTTACATTAGAGACTGTTAAATGCTGATTCGTTGAGATATTCAGAGTTTGACTGTGAATCTATATAAAGAAATATTTCTATTTTTCAAATACAATCCGATAGTATATCAACATTCATAAGTACTAATTGCAACTTATGATGTATTCATCGAATCATAAAGTAATTCATGAGTGACAGAAAATGTAATAGAAACAAAGGATGGCATTCATCACTATCGTAAGAATAACTTTTTCAAAGAAAGCACCATTTTTTTTTGTCCGGAATAAAGACAATTAAGCTTAACATGACAAATTACTTAGTTCACCGCGATCGTCATAAAAATAAATAGGGAACTAACAGAATTTCTAAGCACGATAAGAAGCTTTAAAAGCTTCTCCCGAACTCTTAAAAGGTTTCTTTGCATCTTGAAGAAACCTTTAAAAACAAAATTCAAATCCATTCCAATTTACATTCCTCAAGAGACCATATTATCGCCATTGTATGAATTCTTTATTAGAACAGCTCAACATCGTATGCTTATGCAATACCTTCCATTAATTGTAGAAGTTAGCCTTGATATTTCACAGCTAGAAGCGGATACATCTGCTCTTCTATTTGAGCACATCTAATGGATTCATAGAAAAAAGTCAGTCTTCTACATCGAATTTTACATAATCATGGAATATTACTGTTGATAGGACCAATTAGAAGATCATTTTCGAGTTAACTGATTTACCTATGGCTTTAACCTAAGTGTTCTATTGAAGATGAAGAAGAAGAAGAAGAAAAAGAAAATTCTCCTACATGTCTTGAATTGACACGATCAAGACGTATTCTTGTTTTAATTTTGTCATGAAATTTAAATGATTGAAGATTAGTAAAATCAACCAAAGAATCATTTTTCATGTAGAAACTTTCGGTATTCATTGATATTTGACTATCATCGAATAAAATCGAATTATGTTCACCATACACGTCCATCTAATCCCAGAACAAAAAACAAATAATAGAGAAAAATATATTGTTGACGCAAATCGGCAATATTTTTATTAACCTGATTTCCAGATATTAAATCAACAGGTAATGAATCTTCTATAGTAGTTGTATACACTGTTTCATCCATCATTGCTTGCTTATATAATTGAACTTGTTGATTAATTTCATCGTAATGAAATACTGTTGATCCATTTTTATGAAATGGTGACCAATCAAGTTTATGCATAATCCAAACGAGACACTAAAACAAAATCAAAATTAAGAAAATCAGCGCTCGGAGTCGAGATTCTTGTTCTTTGAGCTAGGAAAACAAATTTCCACACCGAGCATCTGTGTGCTTACTTACTGTTAGATTAATAAAACTGATTGTAAAAAGTGTAACTACTATTGCAATAACACAAAATAATTTTTTTCCATGCAAACCAAGTATTTTTGATGAGGCAAAAATATCATCGGTTCTTATCGATACATAGCCAGCGTCCAAAATAACGACTGAACGTCGTCTATTATCATACCTATGTTTACCCATATCATCTAGAAATATTAGTGTTATGTGTATTTCTGATTAAGATAAAATATTATTTAAAAAACAAAAGCAAAAATTGGAATGTATACAATTATCTAAAGTAGTGATGCACCAATTCCAATTCCAATTCCAATTCTTGGCTTGGAATAGGTCGGAATTGGTCTGAAATCGGTATAGAATTGACTCTAAATGAGTGTAGAATTAACTGGAATTGATGGTATAATTGGTTATTCTTGACTAGCTAGTGCTTGAATTTGCCAGAAATAAAATAAAGAAAATGGGACGCATAAGGCCTTAAATCTGAAAATTGAGATTTTTATCATAAAAGCTACAAGTTGAGCCAGAATTAATAACGTATTTGGAATTAGTGCAAAAACCTGACTCAAACAATGTATATTTTAAATACTTTCGTCAACTTTTTTTTTCTACGGAAAATTCACCTGGGGTACTCCCCAGGGTTCAGTCGAATAATAAAAAATTACTTTTTTTTTAGTGCTCAGGCATGTGATTTTTTTCTATATTACTAAGCATTTTACATTCTCCTAAGTTAATTACTGCTGTTCAAGTTGCTTTCTGATTAGTTTCATTTTTTGACTAAACCCTGAGTAGTATCCCAGGTGAATTTCCTGTAGAAAAAAGGAGTTACCGAAAGTATTTAAAATATAAATTGTTTGAGTCAGTTTTTTGCACTAATTCCAAATATATTATTAATTGTGACTCGAGTGGTAACGTTTATGATAAAAATTTCAATTTTCAGATTTAAGGCTTTATGCGTCTCATTTTCTTTATTTTATTTCTGGCAAATTCAAGCACTAGCTAGTCAAGAATAACCAATTATACCATCAATTCCAGTTAATTCTACACTCATTTAGAGCCAATTCTAAACCAATTCCGACCAATTTTAGGAATTGAATTGACTCGAATTGAAATTAGTGCACCTCTAATCTAAAGTATTTCTTCATCATAATCATGCTCATTGCTGGAATGAGAAAATAAATTATTTGGAATTTTATAAATAATTGTTTTCATAAATGCTGCAGCACATAAAGATGAATATGGTTGCCATTCTTTACTTAAAGTTCCATCGTGATAATCCGATATTCCACGTATAATCATAAATGATTCTATACGATTGCCTTGTATAGCAGCAATAACTTGATCAATTTCAGAGTCAAAACATAGCACATTACATTTATCATATAATGCTACTTTAAAATAATCATTTGTAATAATATTTTTCCCACCTGCGATCATACCAAAACGTAGTGTCGGCCGAGAATAACTTTTTTTCTCTTTATTTGGATGTTCTATTTCAATAGTTTCATTGTTTTCTTCCATTTTAATGCAAAGACGATCATTCGATGGTGGTAAACAATCGATATTATGTGAAAGTAAATATTCAATACCTTCTTCAAGAAATCTTTCCCATGGATATTTATGCGTTGATGATCGGCTTGAATTTGTTTGTTCATAATTTTCTTTTATAGATTTTAATAATTCATAGAGTTGAAAATTCTTTGGTTTATAACACGTAGAAACAAATTCATAACCTTCAACAGACTGTTCAGCTTCGTAAATACCTACGGGAAAATATAAAATCCTAAAGAATATCTTTTCCAACTCCAACTAACAAGCACTATATCTAATTTCTTTATACCATGCGAAAGATTTTCTACTACAATGCGGTACATTGTGTTTCCTTCTATATTCAATAGTCTCTAGTATAGTTATGAAGAAAAATAATGATAGGACTCGAAATTCGCTTTCCACATAATCAATGATTGGAAAGTAAAATAAAATGTAATATCCATTCGCATAAAAACTATTCTAATCTAAGTAGCCATATTTATTTTTTTTTAGAAAATTCATTACTATTACAAACCGATAGTTCTTACTAATGAATAAATCAATGAGACGCATTTCATATTTGCTCTTTAAAATACCATTTGCTTGTTTTAACATCATATGGATTCTTCTATCAAACTGTGCAATCAATTATTATTTTCTTCTTTGTTCATCAATAATTCATCACTATTACACACACATGATACTTGTGTGCATATGTGCATTAATAACTATGCTTACGGGAATACAATATAATATCTTCAGGATACATTGTTATTTTTCTTAGATGTAAGAGAACAGTTGCAAGCATCGAACAAATCATCGCTATATATAATATATATATATATATATATACACCAGATAATAGTGATCTTTCACTTAGATGCAAATAGAAGACGTAGGAAATGTCATTATTAAAACTCAATTTTTGACATACACCTTTATACAGATCAATCATGCTTTAGTATCTCTTCAACAATCGTTAAGTACATACCAAATACTCTATCATTTATAACTTGATAAATCGAAAGATCGTGATCTATCTTACAATTACAAATAGACAATATTTACCATAGACATAATCTTCTTCGTTTGGATATCCAACAATAATATCTCCGCGTCGTATATGTTTGTTTGCATCAGTATAATGAGGAATTCCACCAGCGCAACCAACAAGAAAAACATGTTGTACATATTGAAATGTACCCAATAGACGAGTTGTTGTACTACCAGTTGAAATTTGTGCTGTACGACTTCGACCAATTATTGGTAATTTGGTTGATACAACATAATGTGTGCCGATTTTGCCAATCGTATAAACATTTGATTCACCTGTATTATTTGAGAGAGGAAGAGAGAGAGAAATAAAATAGGATTACTATTTACCTGCTTTATGTCGTACGAATGTTACTTTATTTTCTAGCATAGCATCAACTGCTAATTTTTCAAAATAATTTACTGTTATAATTGCAATTGTTGGACGAAATGAATTTGATAATTCAGCGATTGACTTATAAAGAATAACTTCTACAGAGTAGATAATATGATAATTACAGCTGCATAAAAATGTCTCTTTTTCTCTACGAACTATGTGTATCTTCTTCTTTCTTTGAGATGATTACACGAGTCCATTGTAGACCGTTATGATCAAGTCGTTTAACAAGATTTTTATCTTCTAATTCGTTGAGATACTGGGATATTATCTGATCATCATAGTTGAGATATCTTTTGAGGCATAAGAGAAAGAGAAGAGTCGTTAAGCAAAGTTAAGCTCTTTACTTACTTTGCTAAATCATTGATAAACATTGGATTAGGAAATGCTTGTTCAAGTAAATCTAAAAGCTTCTCTTTTATTATATCAGCGTCTCGTTCAAAGTTATTTTCATATACTAAAAATATGATACATCATCAAGAAAAAATATATTTGTAATAGCACAGGCTCAACTTCAGTTTTGAACATACTCGGATGATTATTATTGGTTTGTGTTTGGATTTCAAGTTGTAATTTTCGTATGCTTGAAAATAATCTCAATAATTCCATTAATCGTTTAATAAATGAAAAATAATCTATAGAAATATTTCTTAAGTTTGAAATAAAACGAATTGCTTTCGTTTCTAACCTCGAGGAAATTCATCGGCTTTGAATAATCTACTTAAAAATTCATTGGTATGATCAATAGATTGTTGTTTTGTAAGATTATAAAACCAAAAATGTAATATTCGATTTTCTTGATGTAATTTTTCTGTTTGTTTATCAATCATAAAAACTTTAAATTCCGAAGAACACGGAGCTAGTTCATTATCTTGTTGCACTAATTTGTAAAAGAAATTTGAAAGCATGTTCAATGAAGACAACAACAAAAATTTACTTAATGGACAATTTTTATATATAATAAAATCAACATTTGATCCACCTCCAATATGTAGAATATTTTTATCTTTTATATCAACAATATCTCGTCTTTCTATGGAAATTTTATTTATAGTTGAAGTTTTTTGCAATGGAATCAAGACAATATATTCTAAAAGATGAATAGAGTCATTTTGAGCATGAAGCTAATGTGAACTTTATTACCTCGAGAAATGCAATGCCGATGGTGCTGGTCTGCAGACATTTATAATGTGTGTCTGATGAATGCGAATAAATTTTATGTGATCTTCTCTCTGCACTTTACTTTAATATATATATATATATATATACATATGTACAAAACACAAAAAAAAAAGAAATTTGTATTGATGATCGAATCAATTCGTTCGTCCCGTTGCTTCTCTTTGTCTTCATGCATTAGGCGAACGATCAACTTGCGATATACAAAGATTACATCAAACGTCGATAATTGCTTATTCTTCTCTCCTTCTCTCCTTGCTTCAATCCTTAGTCAAACCATAAAACTATAGTGCGTAGCACGCAAAAGCAATTTCTCAGCATTGCATCTATGCTTCACATCACTGCTTATAAAAGTCTTCTCTTCCGCCACCTCCGATCCCAAGAGAAATTAATCGACGATGATGTGAAGAGTGACATTATTAATTCAATTAAACCCTAGTTCGAATAGCACTTCCATGTGTGAAGAAGTCATAAGAAAAAGGAAACAGTAAAGTACAATATTTATTGAGGTGTCTCTTAATAAATCATGTTTCGAGTCTGACTGAATGGCGTCGATGGCCAATGAATGGTGTTAATTTACTTATTAATTCTTTTGTTTTTGCAATAGACAAAAAGAAAACTTGCAATTGATCAAAAGACGAATTTTTATTTTGTTTAGTTTAATAACTGACAAGATCAATTATATAGCATGCGCTGCAGAAGTCTTTGCAATCATGTCAAACGCTGTTAGACCATGATGGAGGCTTCTAATTCAGCTGACTTTTTTCTTGTTGGAAAGAGCAGCATCTAAACTTCAAATTTTGTGCCAAACATATTTTTCTATGACGAATCTGGCAATGAGGAAATGTCAAAAACTAAACGCATGAAAAAAGTTCTTGCAACTTCACCATCGTGCAGCATCATTTTCTGTTTCTATTTGATTCTTTTAAAGTGAAAAAGAGAATGAATAAATCACGATCAGTGATGATTTTTGTAACATAAAGGATGTTCTTTCCAATGGTGTATTGAAAGTTAAATTTAATTTTAGTTTTTCTACTGAAATAGTGCTTTTTCGAGAGAGACGGACAAATTTGATCGTTCTCACAATGTGACCATTTTGAAACTGCAAAATATATTTGTTAAGTTATTTTTGCTGTCAACTTTCAAAGGCCTGATATATTTCGCATAAATAAAGCGAAAAAATAGAGTTCATACATGGCTCCGGGTAGATATTCTTGAAAATTGATAGTTTTTTCAACGAGTGTTTTTTTACAAAAATGTCTTTTTTCAATTGTTTTTTATGAACGACTCAAGAATGAATCTAAAAATCTTCCACAAGCTGGTATCGATAGAGTTTTTAAAACTCTAGAGTGTGGTGTATGCTTTGTTAAAATTCTACTCATGTAGTCTAAGATATTTCTAAAATACCGATTTTGCCAGGTTGCAAGAGCTTTTTTCATGCGTTTAGTTTTTCACTTTTCCTCATTGCCAGATTCGTCATAGAAAAATATGTTTGGTGCAAAATTTGAAGTTCAAATGCTGCTCTTTCCAACTAGAAAAAAGTCAGCTGAATTTAGAAATCTCCAACATGGCCTAACAGTGTTTAGCGTTATAGCAAAGACTTTTGCGTTGCATGTTAAGTAATTGATTAATATAAATACAGGAAGTACATTATTTTGATAATCTCTTTGCTTTATTCATTCTTTTTTTTTTATTTCTTACTTCCTCGTCCTGTTCTGACATCCGCTATCCACAACTCATTAGACGCAATATTCTATGGACGCTCGCATGGACCAACCATTGCGATAGTTTCGTTTATCCAATCGGAAAAATCAAACGAACGAATATGAGGACTTTTAAACATGTAACTGAATATGGCTGCGGAGAGCATTTTACATTTTATAATATAGAAAAAAAGAAAACAACGAACCACATTCATTATATTATTACAAAAAAATTATTTTGGATAATATTTAATTTCTAATTTTTGAAATTTTAGGTCCATTTTTTCGATCTCCTTTTCTTGTGTGTGAAAAGAGAAAAAATCTACCATCATGACTGATTTAATGTCAACCGATGATACAACGTTGGAAACAACAGCAACCGATATTCGAGTATTCGGAAAGTGGAGCGGTGTTGACGTACAGATTTCGGATATGTCACTTGAAGTAAAGTTAATTCAATTTAATTACTCTATTCTACATAAATTTATCAATAGGATTATATTCTTGGTGCCAAAAAACCGAAATTTATTCCACATTCAGCTGGTCGTTATCAAGTAAAACGTTTCCGTAAAGTTTCATGTCCCATTGTTGAACGTCTTGTATGTTCACTCATGTTTCATGGACGTAACAATGGCAAGAAATTAATGGCTGTTCGCATTGTACGACATACATTTGAAATCATTCATTTACTTACAGGCGAAGTAATAACGAATAATAAAAACAAAGAGAATCTTATCAATTTAGAATTATTATTCCATTTAGAATCCACTTCAAGTACTCGTTAATGCCATTATTAACAGTGGACCACGTGAAGATTCAACACGTATTGGTCGTGCGGGTACTGTTCGACGACAAGCTGTCGATGTGTCACCATTAAGACGTGTTAATCAAGCACTTTATTTACTCTGCACAGGTATAAAACAAAAATTTAAATCAAATGATTAATGAAAAAAATAATAACATTGTTTTTCTTCATATTTAAGGTGCTCGTGACTCTGCATTCAAATCGGTAAAAACAATTGCTGAATGCCTTGCCGATGAACTTATCAACGCTGCTAAAGTACGTACATTTAGAAATGGAGAGACTGCTATGTCCAGACTGTTCCACTCTCTAAATAAGACGTCACTTCTAGTCTAACTGGCTTAGGACTTTTGCCCGGATAACGGAAGGTGTGGGTTCGACTCCCACGTAAGGTTATCTTTTACTCCGTTATGTGATCGTTTCAACTCGCTGTACGTCACTGAATGATTCATACAAACCAAAGAATCATAACAGGCATACAATTAGAAGTCATACCACCATATAATTAATGTGGTTTTGAACGTCGACGTGTGCAAAATAAAAACTTGGAGTTTTCCTATGTTGTAAATGATAATTCTTAGAACTATTGTTTGATAGGATTCTTCAACAATATATTTTTATTTATATAAATTATAATTTAATATCTATGCTTTTTTCTTCTTCTTCAGGGTTCATCAACATCATTTGCCATCAAACGTAAAGATGAACTTGAACGTGTAGCCAAATCAAATCGTTAAAACCGATATCTCACAGCCCAATTACAAAATAATGATAACAAAAAAATGTCGAATATATGTCATTCTTTTAGTTTTTTATGTTATTATTATTATTGTTTTGAACACATCGGGCTCGTGTGTTTTGTTATATTCTATGGAAACAAAAAAGAAAAAAGATAAAAGAATAATATCAACCGAAGAAAGTCTATTAATGATACTTTTCTCTACATTCTCACACACGTTAATAAAGGCGCATTATCATCATCATCAAGAAAATAAATATTGTAGAACAATATTTTTTATTAGAATGATTTTTGAAGAACAAAGTATGAAATCATTTCTTCTACTGAAGAATCTCTTACTGAATAAAATTCGAAAAGAAATGAAACATTCGATACTAGGATTTTATTCAGGAGGATCTATCTTCCAATGTGTTTCCTGAGAAAAGAATAGCAAGGAACATTCTGTCGAAATAGATTCAAAGGAGAGTAGACATGAGATTCTTCGAATACTGATAGATAGATTGAAACCGGCATTTCATTGACTTCAAGACATTTGGTATTGGTTAAATGATCAACATCTTTTTTTTACGTAATATATAAAATATGACAATTTTCAGAGAATCTAAACTAGTCTTCAGAAAATAAGCTTCCTATTTTTTCTTTGATTATTGGCATTTTAAGTATGAAGAAAAGCGAATTTCGTCTAAATAATATCCGGTATACTGCTTAGTTTCAATAAAGCGTTCACAATCAAAAATATAATTAATCCTGAAAAACAAACAAATGCATAGTAGATAAAATATATAACTATGGGTTAGGTGTCGTTGTATAGGATATGTAATGAAGGCATGTACTAAATGGCTACATTGAGACCGTTGAATGCGCGCTCCATGTCGAGAGGTCCATCAAAACTAATACTACAAAATATCAACATTTGATTTTCATATTCTACGAGCAAATCCAAAGATAAATTGGTAGCATGCATTGTTTGACAAAATTACAGGTTATGACTGATTATTTATCAAAAACATTTCACGTTTATTATATTTCCGTAGTAAGGAACAAAAAACGATTAGCTGAGAAAAAAAAATAAATGTTCATAGTCATAAAATTATTTATCAAAGTTTGCGCATTTTGTTTCCAAACGGTGGATTACAATTTGTAAAATCTAATGCAACAATTGATCGATCAACCGATGCAAATAAATATTCCGATGTCACAGCTAAACTATGTACTGGACTATGTTCTTTGGAGACAAAAAATACTTTTTGCAATTGGCGTTGTTTTCGATTAACCAGTCGAACTGTTGAATGATGATTTCCGCCAAGAAGTATTCCATTTGATGTATTATTATAGTCAACTGATACGGCTAATGAACAATAGTCATTGCCGAATTCATCATAGAATGTATAATGGCATTGTCCTGTGCGTAGATCAAATTCTTTAAATTGATTGTCAAAACCAGCAGCAATAAATACATTTGAAGTTGCCCATTCAATACAACGAACACCAGCACCAATACGATATTGAGCATTGTAAAGCTAAATGCAAACAAAACTCTTCTATTTCTTATGTTATTCAAGAAATAAACATACATGTATAGGCTGCGATCGTTCTGAATTGAATAGTACTAATGGATAATTACTTGATGTTCCACCGGTACCAATAAGAAAATATTGCCCATCACTTGTAAAACGACTACATAGAACACGATCATCAACTCGTGTTCGCCATATAAGTTGATTGTTTTCTGTTGACATATCAAATGTTCTTACTGAAAAATCGAATAATTGTAAAAAACACAATATTCTGAAATATTCTTTTTTTCCACTTACGTGAAACTGTATGGTCACGCGAACCATTTAATATTAAATATCTGTCGAGATCATTTGAATAAATATCTAACGAAAGTATATCGTTACGTTCACCGGATAATAATCCTGCATTTTGCGGTTTATCACATAAATGAATATTATTGGTTTTTCTATATATAATTTTTAATTGGCTTCCATTAGCTAAACAAATCAGATGATCATTATAAACTTTATAGCAAAGTACATCATCATCGTAGAATTCGTAGGAATGATCTATTTGATTTGTACGTAGATTTAAACAACATAAATCATTTTTGCACGTAAACCAAAGTTGATGTTTATGTTCATCGTATTGTAATAATGATGTTTGAGCTCGAGAAATAAATTTAACTAATGTATGATTTTTATAAGCTTTATCTTTATTCCAACGATAAGCTAATGATAATAGATAGTGATCATTGTTGATTGTGGAATTTATGTCACAACCGAGTTCGGAACAACGATCTCGCGGTTTCAATGGAGGACGTTGATCGTTTTGAAGTAAACGGGGAGATTCACGAGCAGGATTGAATAAAACTTTATAGTAATAATTGGCTGGAAGATGAAATAAATGCGATAAGATTGTGGATGGATGACGAGAGTTCTAAATAGAACAACGATTTTTTTATGAAAACAAATGCTCAGTTAAATAGAGTAGAAATTCACAAGCCCATAGGAGGCGATAGGCATTGCCTTGGAAACTTCGAACACAATGATATTTATAATAGAGACCTTAACAATAATCTCCCTCTGTGCTAAAAATCGTCACAGACACTATTGATGTACGATTAAATGCTGCGTATCAATAAGATTTCGTTGTAATACATGAACTATTTGTTTGTTGCTGCATTCTTAAAGGATTACGTAAAAGGACCATAAATAAATATGTCCCTGAATAGTTTGTGAAAAAACAAACACACTTCATATCATTAAGAACAACAGTTGCAGCGTTTTTCACATTTTCTTCATGCAGAGATGTAATTAACAACGTTGTTTTTCTAGTGTATTGCTAGTCGTATTTGGTGGAAAATAGTCTATGTTTAGAAAACAAAGATGGTTCGATTTTCATCAAGAAAACTTGCTAACCGATATATCGATGTCAGCATGACACTTAGTTAATTAGGTAAGTTTGAAAGAGTCCATACAGATTTATGTAATGCTGTATCAATTTGACTTTTTACAAGATCTTGAAGTATGATATTTAATTCAGAAGTTCTCGGTTTCCATCCTAGTGCTTCTAATATGAGTGTCTCTACCATAAGCGTACAAATAAATATCTCCTACCTGAATCATGGGACATCCAGCTTCATTTTTCAGTTTTGAATATGACACATTTGTTAATTTAGCAAGTGCTGTTTTCCATGGCAGATTATCACTACAGAGTAGATTGTGAAATCTTCGACAGACTCGATCTAATCGACACAGCTCTTTTTCAGATATGTATCGACAAAAAATCAGTACTAAAATATCATCGGGTAATTCCAAAATTGACGTAGACATGATAAAAATTATAAAAATAATGAGTAAATACTATTCGATGCATAGATTTGTAGAAAATCTAGAAAAAGAAAAGAATATGTTTATGACCTATACAGTATTTTTCGACATTGGATATATGCATCGATATAATTATAAACACAGATACTATTCAGTTTTCGGTTTTTTGTTTACAAATGAATCAAGTGTTTGAATATTAGATTTTTGTTTTTCATTTTTACGTTTTACAGGTTTTGATATTTTTGTTGTTGCTGGTGGTGGTGGTGGTGGTGCTATCATTGAATTACTTCTATTTTCTTCCATTTGTAATTCATGTGCATAATGAAAATCTTCATGTTCCGGCATATTCCATACGAGAATAGATTTCTGACATTTTGAACATGTGGTACAGTGTTCACTGGATTTTTCAGGTGAACAAATTGGAATATTTTCATTGCTTGCATAACGAGAAAAAAACGATACTATTGATGATGTAGTTTTCGTTTCAGATTTTGGTCGAGGTTTTATTTGTTCATCGGTTTTTTGAAATTTTCGAAAAAAATCGCCCTGTATTGGTACTGTTACTGTTGATTTTTGTAGAATTTTATCTTCACTATTACTACCATCATCATCATCATCATCGTAATCTTCATATTCTTGGCAACGAGTTGTATTTTCTGTTGGTTTTATTGTTTCAGTTTTAGTTGTTTGTTTTGAAAATAGATCAACAATAGATTTTGTATTGGCATTTTCAAGAAACTTTCCTGCGCCGATACCAAAACTAATAATAGCTGGTGTGTAAATATTTGATGATGCAGGACTTTTATTGAATTGCTTTAATATTCGAAAGGTATCATTAGCAAATCGATCAATAGAATATTCATTGATGGGACACGAACGAGCTATTGTTTCATTTGTATTTAATGTACATGTGACTGTTAGAAGTTTAGCACGACGTTTATTCTAGAATACAAATTTAGTCCATATCAGTTATATACTCGAAAAAGAAATCTGCCGTAGAGGGATGTGTGAATATTTTTCCAAAGTAACAGTTAACCTTAGTGTCGAATAGAATTATTATAAAAACAAAAAGAAAAGTGGTTGGAATTTTTATCTAACTATGCTGTTCTATTTATCAAGGCTATTGCTAGACGATTTGATTGATACTACTACTACACAATATTAGTTTCGGTTTATAGTTCCTTTAGAGTTAATCTCGCATCGTCTAGCACAATAATCTACGTGTTTATTGATGAAAACTCGATGGTCAAGAGTTGAGATCGCGAAAATTCCACAGTAATGTACCATGAAATTTCATCGATATTCATCTTGTTTTCACCGATGAACATGTTACTCTTGGTACGCTGTGATCGCGCTCGTAAACTATGCGAATTATTCTTCAAAGTAAATTTCTATTTACCTCTGCTCGATCTTTTTCTAAGCGATTGAAAACTTCTTCAGCTAAATTATGACACCAAGTGCGAATCTAAATAGAAAAATGAATTGATTCAATTATTCGAGTCGAATTTAATCAATCGATGTGTTACTTTGTCAAGAGTATCTAACGATGATTTTCCAGGAAAATTTTTACTTGCAGATATTGATTTATATAAATTTCTGCTATTAACCGGTGCTGTTTCAATGCCCCGAACTAAATTATACAGCCAATAGCCATCTTTTTCACCGATGGATGCTTGAAGAACATCAAGCGTATATTTTCTTAGTTGACCCACATATTCAACTTGAAATAATTCCATAACACGATCACCGGCTTTAGCGCCCAACCCTTGACTGTACGAAAAAGAAAATGCTCTTCTATTTAAAAAGTTTGTTTTTTTACATTTTTTGTACTGGTGTTTGATCAAATACATGATCAACATCTGTCTGATTGATCACTGTTTGTTTTTTTGGTTTATTAAATCCACAACATAATTTAGCTAAAATCTAAAAAAAAATAATTTGTAACTAGAAAGAGGAAAAACGTTTTTGTTTTTTTTCTACTTTATTTCGAGCAATACCAGCGGAACAGAAGAATCCTGTTTCATCTTTTATTTTCTTTCGTATTCGTTCAACCAGATAAGCACCAAATACAAGATCAAGATTTCGTTGTTCATCATCTAATTGACAATCTTTCAACCATTTACCAAGAATTTCTATTCGTTCATCTTCAGTTTTAGTTGTAAAGCCAGCTAAATGCGTTGTTGAAAAATCATTGATTGTTAATGGAAAATTTTCATCTTTTAATTTTTGAACATCATCAGTTAAATCAACATAAGCTTCATCAATACTGGCTTTTTCAACAAGTTTAAAATTTCCATTAAGCACACGAAACACATCAGCACTTGCATCTCGATATCTTTAAATGAGAAAAATAGAATTATCAATCGAAGCCAATGAAAAAGAAAATTATCCACAAGAAAAATAAAAGTTGTTTTCGGATGCATATTTATGTGAAATTTGAATCCTATGGTTTCTTTCGTTTCCATTCATTTTATCATATATGAGTTCCTTCTAATTACTTTATATTCGTATAGTGTCAATCAATTCATGTTTTCAAAATTCGTCCACTCTTTAATTGATACGGTAGAGAAGTCAGCGATAGTTTAATAACTTCAATAGTTTACAATCTTCTACTTTTGTTTGATAATCGTAAAATGAAGCATGACGAACAAGTAGTTAATAAAACAATTAGATCGATATTTTGAGCTTGCGAATTTCAATTGAAGCTTGTCATCTTACCCAAGATATGCACATTAGATACACTCACTTGTAATTGATATCCTCGGCGATTTCTATCATAAGATTAATCAATGACAGAATGGATTTTAGATCGAGTTCTTCTAATGTTTTTTAGTTCATTTTCTCCTTAGTTCGAAAATAATTTCTTAGACAAACAAAAAAATATTTCTACCTTGTTAAATTGGCTTTTCCATTAACTTCTTGCACATGAAATACATGAAAATCTGGACAAAGTTCTTTTGCTTGTTCACCTCGCATTCCTACATCAGATGCACAGTTCGATTATTCATATCAAAACTCTCAATTACCTCGTTTCACACCAAAATCTCGAGCTTCGTAATTTACCGCAATAAGACTAAATCCATAAAAGAAAAGCGTAATTTTTTAACTTACTCAAAAACATAAAAATAAAACGAATAGCACACACCCGCCCCCTTTCCATGTATAGTATTGTGCAACACCACATGGTTTACCAAGAAATTCAGGTTGGAGTCTTTGTTCAACTTGAACATAAAAACAATCCATATCAATTAATGCAATAACTCGATGATCAGAATTCATTGTTGTCTTTCTCAATCTAAAATAAATAATTATTTTTCCTATGATTATTTTACGAGATCCATTTATTTTGCTTAAATGTTAAAGCTGACTTTTATTTATATTATACTCACATGTTTTATCAAACTGTATAATCCATGGATTTGTCTAAGCTTGTTTGATTGACGAAATTTTAAACTATGTTCTTTTTCGTCTCTTCTAGCAGTACGACATTGTCTTTGGCTGACACTAGCATGCTTTTTTTCATAGTCATAAACTATTTTCAAATAATAAATTGAAAGAGAAAATTTCGCGATATTTAAATAATTACAAATTATTATGAAATTCATGACACATATCAAGTAGAAAATAAGAAAGTCAATCGTATGGTAAGAATTTTCGGAGAAACAAAAAAGATGACGCTATTCGCTGGAGGAAAATCCTTTGATTTAAATGATCATTTTTTTGCCGAAATATGCATCGATATGGTTCTCATATACAAATATCTAATCAATTTAATGTTGCTATAATGACACTAGCAATATCAAAATCTTGAGAGGTAAAATCGAATATACGAATTTTTTTCAATACACAATATATGAATGCAGGTTGTTTTATATAAATGTATATAATTAAGCGTTATCAACACTAGGAGAATGATCAGTCTGCCTATCAATTATATATTGCACGCGACCAAGACGATCGATCGATATTTTTCGATTATAAGACACATTAATATCAATGTATGTTTTCGTAAAATAAAAAATCAAATAATAATCATATCGATCTTCGATTGAACCATTTAATTTAATCGTCCTTTGCATTCTATATGTTTTTTTCTTCTTATCAATATAAGAACTCTATCATTGATCCATATTTCTACTTTCATTCTTTCGTGTCGTTTTGCACTTTTTCTTCTTTTGTTAACATCCCACTGAATTAAATGGTAGAACTCATTGCGTTTGCATCGGATTATTTAATCATTACACAAGTACCACACATGAAGAAGAAAAAGCGTGAATTAAATCAAAAAACAATTTATGATCAATGCACATAAATAAATCGAATCGAATCGAATTCTCCTTTGAATAATTTAAGAATAGAAACAAACGAAAATCTAAGTTAAATAGACCTTCATCAACAAGTTCAATATTCCACCTCTCATCATTCAAGTTTTGCATTAAACAATTCTTTTGTTCTTTACATTTTTTTTTCATCTAACAATAATAATAATAATAATAACAATAACATACACATTGAAATCATGATGTTATGATAATTAAATTAAACAGTTACGTATAAAGCCGATTACGTATGATATTGATCAATTTTGGTGGAATTAACACGAAAATATTTGACGTTCATCTTCTAACTAATCTTTTCACACCCTTATTGATTGATGAATAGAATTACGGTGATAGAAAAAACAATAGGTTTTTTTCGTTTCTATTTCAAGCTGGTAGAAGCGCGTAAAATTGTCCTCAAAAGGCTTTATTCACGCCTTGGTCGTTCAGTTATTTTTTTTTGTGTTCTTCTCATTTTATACGCATATTTTACTGCTTATAATATGAACATTATACAGCCTCCATATATGAATATATTAACAACATCTCGATGTCCTGTTTGTATTGTTTGGCGACAAAAAAATCACATTAAATGATGATCTAACATACTATTCAGTGCAAATAAGACAGTTGTTAAAATTTTCAAAGACTTACTGATGAAAACTAAACAAAGAGGACAGACGCATCATGGTGATGATGATGATGATTATGGTGATATTGAGCAGGCATGCTTGTATATATGTGGTCATTGCACATATAATTTTGACATAATATGCTTCATCCAATAGAGCAATTTAATAGCTCGACAGCATGAGACTCTTTATTTCAATCCTTTAGCTTTGATGACATACGTACAGACGTGAGGGATGCTCATCGAGGATGACTATTAACAAGATAGTTCGGGTATCGATCAAACGAAAAAGACTAAAGCTGTTCAATGAACAATTCAACATGATTGAAAGTAAAATAAATAGAACTTTCTTGAGGTCTTTTTTCTTCTGCATTCATGAAAAAATCATTAATTCAAGTTTTTACTTTTTTTTTGCATTTATAGTTATTACCAATATTCATTCCATTCTCGTTCCAATCTCCTTCAGTCGCTCTTGACAGTTCAGTGAATTTCGACTGAAGAAATAGAAAGAATCGGAAATATGAATATGCGATCAGTAAGCAAACAGTTTCAAGTGCTTTAACTATTTAGTGAAAACTTGCGTATTGCAGTACTATTGCGTGCCGGATGTTCACTCCATCATTGCATTTCCTTGGTAATTTTTACTGTTGACTACCTCATTACAAAAACTAAATTTCTTAAAAAGGCAATCAACAATTTCTCTTTATCGAAATACCACACATTCATACCTCTAATTGAGGCTATATCACTTTCACCTTGCACTCTCTCTCTCTCTCTCTTTCTCCTTTTATTCTTTCTCTTTTCGTCGTACAAGAGAGAAAATATCTGTCCATACACTGGCTTCCTCTCTCTTTTCGTAAAGGGTAGAAAAGGAGAGAGAGAGAGAGAAATGTTCGCTTCTTCTTCTTCTTCTTCTTCGTTTTCTCCTCCTTCTGTCGTCACACTACAGTTTTGATCGATACATACATACATAAACACTGCACACAAGTCTGTCTGTCATTATTATTGTATTGTCGACAGCGATATACGCAAGACGAGAGTAATCGTAATAGTAGTAAAGCGTCAATTTGTCTCGTCTCTATTCCCGTTGTGTTCTCTTAAACATATACGTATATATAAACATACTTATCCTTATAACTCAAATATAATCACTTATACAGGCCGTCCGAAAATATGTATCTGCTGCAACATCAATATCTTATACTTATTATTCTTCTTATTATTATTCAAACAACTGCAGCGTTTTGGTGGTAAATAATTTAATCTTTTTCTTTCTTTTTTACTTAGTAGATCTTAACTGATTAGAAAAACAAACACAAGAAAGATTTTATATTGGATAGGAGATTTATAAAACATTAGAATCATTTTTCTTCTATATTTTTAAACATAATTATACCCTTAAAGGTATGATGTCTATCTTTGCGTGTCTTATTATAGGTCTCTTGGTTTACCTTCGTTTCAATCATGGTCATCGACACAAAAAAACCAAGAACCATTTTGTTCTTCGTTAACATTTTTAACTGCTGATCAACGTTACTATTGTCAAACAAATCCAAAGATATTCTCTATTATAAGTCGTTCATTGCGACAAGCTATTGAAGAATGTCAATATCAATTTCGTAATCAACGTTGGAATTGTTCAATATTTAATCAATCTGATGTTTTTGGAAAACTCGTTTTACGAAGTAAGTTTCATAACATGTATAAATAATAATCATGATCTTTTTATTGGGCTTCTATCAACAATATGCCAATCATTAAAACATATTATTGTATATCGAAGAAAAGAATAACGAGACCACCTAAGGAAAAATAAGCTCTCTCTTGTTCTATTATAATTGGATGTAATCAAGCACGAAGGACAATTAAACTGACGCCGTCAAGTGTCACCTTTCACTTTCTCACGATGATTTTTATTTTGTTTTGCTTCTAGAAACACCAGAAACAGCTTTCATCTATGCGCTCACATCGGCTTCGGTTATGCATAGTATTGCAAAAGCTTGTGCAAAAGGTGAACTAACCGAATGTGGTTGTGATAAAAGTCAACAACCATCGTTTTCACCATCAGCATCATTAATGCGTACACGAGCTATGTTAAAATATCCGATAAGCTCAACACCATCAATGAGTATTTCATTATTTGCATCTACACCTATGCCACAAACAAATGACGGTTTCGAATGGGGTGGTTGTTCAGATGATTTGAAATTTGGTCGAAATGTTAGTGTATCGTTTATTGACGAACAAGAATCGTATATGAGTCGACGTCGTATTGTACGTTTAGTGAATTTACATAATAACGAAGCTGGTAGACAGGTACGATTAAAAATTTCCTTCTTCTTTTTTTGTTGAATGGACAAAAAAAAGAGATCCTATTTTCTTTTCTAGGCTGTTGAACGAAACGTTCAGTTGACGTGTAAATGTCACGGTGTTAGTGGTTCATGTACGTTACGTGTTTGTTGGCGAACACTACCCGATTTTCGCCTTATTGGCTCAGAATTACGTACGAAATATGCAAGTGCAACACAAGTACGACTTAATCGTCGATTGAGTTTGCTTAAACCGCGTAAAACTTCAATGAAGTTATTTAATACGACGGATCTTATTTATATTCATAATTCGCCATCGTTTTGCGAGAAAAACCTTCGTCTCGGCTCACTAGGCACTCAAGGACGTGAATGCAATCTAACTATGAATGAACCTGGTTCTTGTTCAGTATTATGTTGCGATCGTGGTTATGAAACCATCATACGTACAATTGAAGAAGATTGTGAGTGCCAATTTCATTGGTGTTGCGAAGTACGTTGTAAGAGATGCATTAAACGAGTTGAAAAACATTACTGTAAATGAAGTTTCACTGTCAGATATTAACTAAAACGAGATGAAGCCTTTTTTTTGTCCTCTATTGTTGGGGCGAGTAACAGTCGAGTTGTATACTTTTTCTCGTTTTTGCTTTTCTTTCGTCGTTTTTTTTTACATGTTTCTGTGCGTGCATTTGTGAGTAGATTCGTTGTTTCGTGTTTGAATGTCTATATATATTTTTTGCTTTCAATGATTTCTTTATGTGTGCAAAAAAAATTTCTACATAAATTATTTGTCGTTGGTTAAAAAAAGAAAATTCTTTGCATTTTGTCTGCTTGTTATCACGCCTAATGGCATTTGTGAGTTAATCATGCAAGAATCCGAGCTTTCTGTAGAAATGATTGTTCAATATGGACTCTCGATTAGTCATTTATATATGTATATATTTATTTTTCTTCAACGGAAGAACAGGTGAAGCGATGTTAAAGTGCTTGCTTACCAACTAATGGCGATGGTCACAATGCCTGAGGGGCAAATGTTGATGGTTAGAGAATATATAATATAGACATACATTCGTTCTTTCTTTTTTTTAATGAGTTTGGCATAACATAATCAACATTTGTTGAGAGCTCAATCTAGGCAAAAAGAACAGATATGTACATGGCAAACACATGTGTTTGTACTCTGATTTGATTATGATAATGGTGAATGAAAAGCAGCAGGTTGACAAGACGACATTCGAATAATGTACATATGGCAATAATAAATATTGTTATTCATTTGAATAAAATATACTTTCAAGAATATTCTAATGAATTGTTGAAAAATTAGAAAATGTCAACATAATTATTATTTAAGTAGGTATACAATACTAAGCGATCAAATAGGATAATTTGTTACCTACAGTGTACATTTTCGTCTCAGTTGGTGGCAGTATAATTATACTTGAGTAATATCCGGTCGATTTGGCTGATTATTGTTTTAAATTATGCAAAGATTTCTTTAAACGGCACATGGAAAGAAATAGAGTAATCGTAGGTTTTAATCAAAGATTAAAACAATGGACTTTTGTAAAGAACATGGGCATATGAGATAGTTATGTAAAGCCAAAAATCATTCTTAAAATTTAGGTACTTTGAATCAGGCGAATGTTAAGAATCTATGAACAGCTGTTTAGTACTTGTACTCAATATCTAAACATAACATGTCTCGACGTCATATTAGAACACAAATGTCATTATGTTTTATCGTATGACAGATGCTTCATGGAATGTGTGTAAACGTATTTGTTGCTCTCTGATAATGCTTAAACTAGGTATCGATATTTATTAGGAACATCTAATTTGTCCTAGAATTTTTAAGTAAATAATATATACGCACATAATAGTTCATATACGTAAGTGAAAATTATATATTTAACAAAAATATTTTCAAATTTTCATTTCCGTTTAGAATGTGATTTCATTTTTTCTCAAAACTAAATACTCTAGTGAATTCTGATTTAAAAACTCTATCTTACTTTTCTTCCACAAAAATCACCAATGAATTCAAGTTTTAGACAAACACCGATAGCGTTCTTTTGTAAAATAGTAGAAGATATACCCTTGGGTTTGTCTAGAGATTAACTAAACCAACACCTCTTCTTCTTTATATTCAGTAGTGATATTAATACTTATCATTTTGAGCTAATATTTTTGATAATTGCTAGTCTCAGTCAATAGACATGCCCGGGATTCTACGAGAAAATGGCAATGTTCGTAAATACTGTGTGATATCATGATTAACTTTTGCGCTTATTTCATCGACTGCTTCGAGCAATGGGAGATGATATTTTTAGCATAAAACAAAGGTCCATATCGACTATTTTCTTTGTCCCTAAGGTCGTTCGATATCGTCAACATAAAACTAATTGGTAAACCATGTCGTGACAAATTGATCTTGTGACTATCTATCAATTCTATTTAGTATGGTGACTCTGAGAGTCTTTCTCTATAGATTCATAAATTTCAAGCTATACTTCAACTAAAAATTTATTATTAATCAGTCAACAACATCTTACCCTAGATGCATTTCAATGAAGACTATTGTTTTGCTGCTCAGTAATAGTTTTCCATGGTGCAATTCTATCTCAAGTGTTTCTAAGTAGATATTGACAAGGGACAAGTGGGAGCGCAAAAGAACATTTGCCAAATTAACCTAAATATAATTATTAAAAGGTGTAGATACGCTAATATTTCATGACTATGCGCGCATGAACAAGTCGATGAAAAGTTAACGAGCGGGAGATCAAGGTTTACTTGTATCTTGGTATGCATCAAAAACAACAGCAGAAAATTATATGACTTCAAGAGTGCTTCAATATGAAATATCTGAAGTTTTTTGTTTTTCGTCATCGCTAAAATGATATTTGTTGGTTGATAGAAAGTAACAAAATTATTACTTGATTCCTATGAGAGATTATCATCCCTAATGCATCACTAAAATATTTAATTAATTTTCTTTTGTTCCTATAGAGAACATGTTTTTCTGTATTTTTCATTGAATATATATATATATATTTTTTCCACAAATAATTACTGTTCAATCAAATAAATGTTTTTACTGTTGCTAAAAATTAAATATTAACCAACAACTATGAGATCATTCCAAAAGAAATATGTCATCGTGTACTACCATGTATTGTGAACTAGTCGTAACTGAATATTAAAATATTTATTACGTTTTATCTCATAATGGAAAATTTTTACTTGATTACTAACAAAAAAAATTAGTTAACCGATCGTGAATCATTGTTGTTCTTTTTATTCATGAGTAAGAAGAGTTTGAATCTTTCAAAAAAACACAAATCCAGATTCTCATTTTCTGTGTTTGTCAAAACGAAGAATGCATTAAAGACGCAAACGAACATTCATATAGTAGAGGTAGTATGAGCAAATAGTTTACAAAAAAAAGAAAGCAAAAATTTTCGTAATTGTGAATAAACAAGAAAACTCTGTTTTATCGTCAATTATACACATGAACGATGAGTGTAGAAAAAAAATTGTGTTCGTAGGCATTATAATGTGAAGCAAACAAATAACTATTGCAGATCTCCAGTTAACAATTGAAAAGAAAATACGTCGAAAGTATATGAATTTTTTCCCTCTCGTTCTATTTATCTCAAAAATAGACGATGTATCACAAGAGAAGAGATAATGGGATACATGAGATTTACTGTTATAGGAGAAAAGGGAAAAGAAAGCAAGAACAAACAACGACAACAGAAGAAGAATAAAAAAAAATCTATTATTCAATGAATGTTATCCTAATCCTGAGAGACAGCAACATGAAAAAAACAATATGACTATGTATCATCAAGATGAAAACAGTTTTTTGTCGAATGGATTTGTTGTTTCTTTCGAGTAAAACTAGTGTTCTGCGTCGCAGCTGGTAGAGGTGATGAAACTTTTACAAATGGTGCCATTAAAAACAATGCCAGCAGAATACATACAAGCCAATGAAATCCATAATAAAATATACGAAATAGAACTATTAAACTATTAGGTTCACTATGTTTGCCATTTTTCTTAATAGCATCATAATAAACATTATTTAATTGATCAGCAGCTGAGTCCCACGAATGTTTCAGTGCTTGTTGCCGAGTTTGAACTGATAAATGGTCACGATTTTTCATTGCTAGACGTACAGCTCTTTCGGCTGATTCAATATTTTCCGGTTCCCATAAATAACCGTGTTCACTATTAATAAAAAATTCTTTTAATTGTCCACCTTCAGCAGCAATAACCGGTGTTCCACTAGCCATGGCTTCTAGATAGACTTGTCCGAATGTTTCACTAACTGACGCATATATAAAATAATCTGCACTCGCATAAGCATTTGCCAATTCTTCTCCTCCAAGATAACCAAAAAAATAAACACGATCCGTTGGAAACAAAGGTTCAAGTGTATGACGATATGGACCATCACCAATAATGCATAGAAATGTTTCACTTGGTATACGATCTAATATAAGTGATAGAAATTCGAAATTTTTCTCTGGTGATATTCGGCCAACACAAAGAAATAATGTTATAGAATCCATTTGTTCATGCGTAAAATTATTTAATGTGCCAAACATACGATAACGCATGACTGATGAACGTCGGCGAGGATTAAATAATTCAGAATCAACACCAGTCTTCCAAACTAAAACTGGCCGAGGTATACCTGTATGTTCCATATAATCGGCAAAATCTTGACTAACTGTTAAATTAATTGATGAATAAATTAAATGTTTCAAACGAATATATTGATAAATAGAACGTGTCATTTTAACGGCATAAGAACGTATATATGTTGATAGATAAAAATCAATATTTGTATGAGAAGACCAAACAATAGGGATATTCAATGATTTAGCAAATGCACCACAGAGCATAGCAGCTGGAGTTTGTTCAACAATATGAATAACATTTGGTGAAAAACGTCGTATTGAAAAATAAATAGCAGTCTAAATAAAAGAAAGAAATTCCATAAGGAAATATTTCGTGGGTGTTATTATAATTTTTCTTTTTCAGTAGTTACATTTGGAAATAAAAATGGGCATGCACAGTCTATTTTATTAGTAAAATCAGTTGATGGTAATATTGAAAATGTTACATATTCTTGCAAATAATCATGTCCTTCAAGCCATAAACTAGCATTCTATGAATGTAAAAAGAGAAATTAAAATCTTCTAAAATATTTAATAAGAAGCAAAATATTTTCCACATACTTTACAACCCGTTATGACATGTATATAATGTTTTCTTTTCGCTAGACGTCGTATAATTTCTTTGAAACGACGCGTTATACCACTTGTAAATGATGGAAAACTTTCCGCAAATAATAATATTCGTAATGAATCATCATTATCATGGTTAAAACCATTGGAAAAAGCTATACGAAAAAAAAGGAAAAGTTAACAGAATATAAAAAGAAAACTGGTTTTCGTTTTTCCTGTTTTCTATAGTGGATTATTATACCTCCATTAGTTACCATTAATTTAATATCTGACTCTCAAATGCATGAAAGAAGAAAAAAAAACATTTTATTTGTTCGTTTATGTTGTTGATTCTGTTATTCGTTCTTCTTTTTTCTTTTTCTATCGAATGGAATTCGAAATTTACACCCTACACATCTATGTATGCATATGTCTGCCGGTATGCATATAAATAGTCATATAACAATTACTCACATTGATAATAACGATCGATATGATTCGTTCGATTCTCCACTACGGCAGATGACGTGCCTGATAATGATGTATTTTGTGCTAAAGGAGCAGTTGATGGTAAAAATGAAGTTGCTAATGTTGCACACGATGTTGTTATAAAATTAAATTTCCACCAAGCAGGTGATGATTCATATGGAGAAGATGATGACGATGACGATGTAGCAGTAGCAAATGATGATAACATGACATTACATACTTGGTTTAGAAAATAAATATCAATAGGTTATTATGAATAATAATTTGATCACGACAAAAGAAAAATGTATAGATAATCATGATAAATTATTACTGCCTAAGGTTATTTAAAAAAAGAGAATGTTGCTGTCAATAGAAAATCAATAGATTTATTACATTCCATTGTTTTCCTCTCTCGTCTATAGTTTTTTGCCTTTTAATTTCATTTCAGGTTTTATTGGGATCTATAAAAAAAAGTATGAAATCAAATAACTTACTTAAGTGATTCTTATTTTTTCATATGTTAAAGCCATATGACCTTTTCTACGTCTAGATGGCAGTAAAGAATGATTGAAAAATGAACAAATATATATATATATATAAATCTGAAAATAATAAAATGTAAATGAATGACAAATAAAAGAATTCTTTTTATTGTCGATTTTTTATAGATACATAACATACACATGTAAGCAACAAGAAAAAGAATCTTGCTGAAACTAAACACAACTGTTACTAACGATTATTAGTCGGCAAGGCAGCCACCCAGCCACCCAGCCACATGATTTTCTTTCTTCTTCGTCTTCTTTCATTCATTCTCCTTCAATTTTTTTTTCTTGTCAGTGGCAAATCTTCTCCGTCGCGTAATGCATTCGTACTACACAGAATTGTGCGGCTCTTTCCGTTACATTCTGTTGTGAGGCCGAACGCAAGCTCGAGAAAAAAGAATGTTATTTAGGTCAGAAGAGAAAAAGAAGAAGGCAAGAGCAGTGAGGAAACAGTGTTGATGGTTCTATGTGTTGTCGTTGATCAAATGTCAAATGTTGCAAGAGAAAAAATAAGGGAAAAGATTTAGAGAAAAGGCTCTCATGATTGATAGAGGAAAAGAACACATATTTCACCACAAATTAATCCATGATTGTTATTAGCAATCTCCTGAGTCGAGATCAATCAAATGTTGCTACTTCATTGTTACTATTATTATTGTTATTATTAGCGTCAGCTAGAATCTGATACTAAGCGTACAAAGAAAAGAAGAAAAATTATTGCACTAAAATTTTCTACTTACACTTTTTTTCTGTCTTCTCTAGTACTTTTTTCTTTGGCAAAGTCAATAAGTTTGTCTTTCTTTTTCCTACATTCTCATTTATGCCAAAAAAAATGCAATTTGGATTGATTAATGTTTGCTTAGGAACATTTTTTTTTTTATAGTTGTCAACCAAATATACAACTTATATCATGAAAAACAAATTGCTTATGAATGTTTTTCCATAAATCGTCTTATGTTTTTATGAAACGAGAAGAAGTAAAAAAAAGAAAACATAAATACCAATAATTTCAATCGAATAATGTATTGAGTATATTATTTGTATTGTAACTTGAGAAATAATGATATTATTAAATTTAATACCTGAGATATGTTCTAATTCATTGATGACTTCATTGGCATTTTTCTTTCTATCGTTGATCATATTCATATTTTCCCTGAATTTTTCTTCTTTCAACTCCTCTGTTTCCTGTCTTACATACTCTATACAAGAAAAAGAACAATTGCAGGAAAAAAATGCGAATGAATAATATAAAAAAAAAGAGAAGAAAACCTAGGCCAAGAAATAAACATCGGTAGCTCTATATTTGAGCAAGCAACGGAAAAAACATAGCCTTGTGTATTTCATTAGGTTTCATGATATTTACGTTCACTGTATGAATACAACTGACGAAGATTCAGGATTTTGAGTGTTCAATTTTTACCTGTTCCCCATTAAGATCTGATTATTATTATTCAAATCAGTCGTTCCTATTAGAGATAATAAACTATTCAATCCGAAAAATAAAACCGAAAGCTTGCTTAATGATGTTGACTCTAAACAGATATTCACGTCCATGATTCTCTTTCACCGAGGGGAATAAAACAAAACGTGCTCGGTTTAATAAGACCAACGAGTCAGTGGCTGATTAGCATGCGTGAAATACTCAAAATGCACTGCATAACTGCAAAATAAAAGTAGTTTAATAATAACGTTGCATTCATTTGTATGTTTCTCATTTTGAATGTACTCTCTGATGTAAGTTGTTTTGATTAATTTCCAAGAAGAAACGTGTACGGCTTCGATTTAGCATAAAATATGTATAGAAAATCTAGCAAAGGAATTACCCGAGCGAATACAATATAATTACTGCCAATTATTAGATAAAATGTAAAAATAGATGAAACAAAAGAGAGAACGATTTTTTAAATTTTATTAATCATCTTTATATGTCGTTTGTTCTTACCGAATATAATTTAAGACGTGTATATTGTATTCTTTTTCTTTTTCGAATGATTTTTTTTACAGATAAAAAACAAATATATCTGTTTCGATCATATCATTGACATTTCGAGATCATTAAACTGACTGTTGCTTTCGATGTACTCCATAGAGATCATTTCATATAGGATAGTTTATATATCATTAGATAGATCTAAATACATCCGTTATTCATTAGAATATTGAATAGAAAGTTTTTTTTTTTCTTCATGATTAATGAAGAAGACTCCTATAGGAAAAATTCTATTTAATAATAATAACTGGTTAAAGAATAAAAGGAAGAGAACGAAGGAGTTCTATAATAATAATAAATACGTTAGTTACCGGATATTGCCAAGGGAAACTACAGAAGAAAAAAAAAGATTAATCAAGTCAAGGAAGTTCATAGCTAGGAATTTTTTAGTTGACTAGGAAAACAATCAAAATAAAAAGATAAAACGTTTTGCTAATACAATGGTTGTCCTTCGATAGTGCCTTGAGCAGTTTTTAGTTTAGAAATAAGTCAAGAAGTTTAACACTTGTATTTGTACTGTCAAAAAGACAAAAGCAAATGTTGTATACAAAGACTTTAGTTTTGCAAGTGCTACGAAAAAAATATTTTAAGAATTAATCAATCAAATTCTACTGATATTGTCGTGACATTAATCTTTGATTTAAATATATTTTGATGAATTTAAAAAAGAAAAGATAGCGTTGAAGTGACAAGTTTTTCAATAGGATAAACAATTGAATGAGCGTCGCCATAAGTTTTTTTTCAAATAATCTGTTTTTCATAGTAAACTTGTCGATCTCGAACATATATTCTTTTATCTAGTATTGCAACATAAAGATTTTTCTCTTCATTAATCATGTTTAAACGAATTTTTGTTTCAATGATTGATAGCTTTTTTTTTTGTATTCAAATTCTCTGCGCCATTACATTTCTTAACGACTTTTCTTTTGGTTCATCTGTTATGCTTTTACATACGCAAAACAAAAGAATATTTTGTAGTTATTCCGATATTTTAGTCTAATTTTAAATAATAGATGAATGCAAATTTGCCTTTGGAATTGTTAACAAGAATGCTTGTCGATACTTTGAATAATTTGATTGATGAAATCTGGGGGTTTCTATTCATGATATTCTATTTTTAAAAATTCTATGAATTAGTACTTCTCTTTCTCAGTATTCTACATAAGAGAAAAGAAGTGCCAGACGTCGTGTAAGATGAAAATCAACATTTATAATAAATGACGAAATTCGACGCTATTCAAAAGCAAGTATTTATCATTGCCTCTAATTTGAATTTGACAGCATCGATATTTCAAGTGTATGCGATCAATCATTTAATTCAATTAAAAATCGAAAAATATTTGTGACGCATTTCTACGAAAGTATTATTTTTATTGAAACATAATATTAGCTTTCAAGATAGATTATGAGAAAGGAAAATGCACGATGAGAATCTCTAAAACGACAGTAACGTTTTTGAATATTTAAAAGTAAAGCGTTATTTTCACTATTATTAAATTGTTAGATCGGGTGACTTACGTTTCGTCTCACCTCTTCCAAACACGGTAAATGTGTTACCGGGTGTTCGGAAAAGAATTTTATTCGAGAAAATTTATGACGTGAGTTCGTAAACACCTATGTATCGGAGATCGTAATAGACAGCAGGAAGATCATGATGAGTTTACTGGATGTTCGGAATAGAGTATCTTTGCTATATTTAACGTAACACCGGAAGATCGTAATAAACACCGCCAGTAGTTCGAAATGAAATTCTAAGGGTGCTCAAGCATGGAGTTCGTAAAAGAATTTATAAGGATATTGTAATTAATATAAAGACTTTCTTCTCTTATAGATAATGATAGGTTGCATTTTTGATTACATCCATGATTATATAAGTAGACGATTATTCTTTCTTTACGTATACTCCTTGTGCTTGTCTCAGAAGTTGTTTCTAAGGGTATAAGTTGATTAAAAACCAACAGTTGTCGACAGCAACAACTGAGCAACCCAGGTCGAGAAATCCATTTCGAATTCGATAGGAACTTGATAGTATCCTATCATCCGACAGAATCTCATAGGATTTCGGGTCGATGAATTGACGTCGGAACCCATTAAAATTCCAATGACATCCAACGGTGTTTCTTTGGAATTCATAGAAATCTGACACTGAGGATTCAACTTCGAATCCGGAACGCGAAATCCGATTGGTGCCTACTGTTAGATTGCTCGACTTGGGAAGCTGCTTCTACATCTTATCTACGTTGCACTCTAATATTGAATCATCTTAGAGTTAGACCCAGCGATCATACTACTGCTGTTTCGTTTTCATCTTGGACATCAGCATCTCAATCGGGTCTCATTGCTTCAACACCGAAAAATAAACAAATAACCTGGTTAAAAAACGCGTACATTCATCGAAGAATAAATAAAATGATGATGTACATTAACACTAGAGTCATGAATATATATGTATTTATTTTCTTTCAATAAAGCGAGCATCTTGTAACAGAATGTATTGAAGGAATAAGGAGAATAATAACTAATACTAGAGTTATTATAGTAAACAGAAGTGCAATTGTCGTTGCTTGAATCCGCCGAAACGTTGGCTATACGTGATTTTAGGTTGCAACTATACCGTATCACTTCATATTCTCTCACAGAGAAACAAAACTTGAAAATACGTGCGAAAATCGTATTGTCTTTTTTTTTATTACGATTTCCATGTCTTTGTCATTACGAACATCCGGACATTCTGATTACGATATCCAGTCAAATTTTGATGTTCATTAAGTGAAAAATTTACCTGGAGTTCGAAATCAATTCTAAAAGTAGCCTTTTCAATGGTTATATCCTATGAAAAAGCTATTGTCTGAATTGATTCCGAACACCATGTCTGTTTTTTTCATGTCAGAAGATAGTAAACAAATTATTTTAGCGGAGTTCGTAAAAAAGAGGTGAGACGAAATGTCATTTTCCCGTTAGATCGTACAACATCATATATTTTATTACCGGTCAAACATTGTTTTATTCATATGTTGAACTGTATGTGGTAGTCAATTGTAGAAAATAATAAAATATTCATTTTTGTTGTTAGATTTCTATTTGATTGACAAGAACAATGAGAGCTATTTCTAGAGTTTTGGTCTCATTGAACTAAAAGACTTTCACAATAGTTGATTCATTGTTCTGGTGAAAATAAAAATCTTAAAATGATAGTTTAGTGTTCCATTGGAGTTATTTATTATTCAAACAAATTCAATATTGTGTTTCGTAGATCTAATAAATTTCAAATCATAAAACTGAACACTATATCTGCATTTACATGGATAGTTTATTGTGTATGTTCTGTTTCTCTTGAGTTTTGATATTACTGGAGAATGAAAACAAAAAGAATCGTGAAATGTCATGAAACTTCAATTTTCTTTTTCTCGATTAAAAACACATTTTGATTCTAAAGAAATTATAAACAGTGAAAATTATTTTTTCCCTCGATTACTTTCTCTTTGAGGAATTAAAAATATTAAACTTCACCTTCCGTTTATATATTCAAATTATTCTATCTTCATCATAACTTATTTTTTCACACTATACTCGTTGCTAAAAAGACGATGAACTTTGCATTCCTATTGATTGATCTACTGTTGATATGCAGCATTATCTCCATATATTCTATACAAGTAACTAACGTTATTAATGCCACTTATTCCACTGGTGTTTCGTTTTCAAACATAAGTTTAACAAGATCAAGTGTATGTATGTGCACTTGTATTGCTCATCCACATTGTCTTTCGATTAGTGTGATGCAAATATCAAATACGACGTACTTCTGTCAATTATATGCCACATATCCAAAAAACAATTCTCAATTGTTATTATTATTAATGTCAAATGTAACTATTTATACGAATCGAACACTAACTTCGGTTTATATCAATAATGGAACACGCTTATTAAACCCTCAAAATCTTTCTTTCGGTACAGAAAATCCATGGATACCTGTTGCAAAATTATATACAAACAATAGTCAACCATTTTTATGGTTAAATTCTAGTAATTTAACTACATTAACAAATATTCCAACGATTTCAATTAATCAATCAACATCACATTGGTTTAGCATTTTAATATCGCAATGGAATGATATGACCTATCAAGCAAATCAAGTTGCCGTTGCGTTTATTGTCAATCGTACGATTATTTTTGATTTTCTTATTTTCAATGCTTCACAAACAAATATAACAACTTGGTTTTCACTGAGAACTCTTCTCTCAAATCAATATTGGAATCTAACACAATATTCAAGCACAGTCGCTGGTCAAACACAAATGAAATCAATTTATACAGATAGCGATTGTATACGATCATTTAATTTTAATTTAAAATATTCAACAAGTAGATGCACTCAAGATTTTTATGGATTCTTTTTTGTTGATGGTGGCTATAAAGATTTATGTACTGCATCTTCTGCAGGTACCACGTCAGCATCTGTTCCAACAATTTATTATAGCCCAACAACATATTCTACCAATGGAAGTCTGAGTGATTATCATATTGCTGATGGTCTTATGGTTTTTGTTCGATGAAAAATTTAAAAAAAGCGCCTTTGATTTTATGTCGTGTCTTAATCAAGGAAATTGCTTTTGACATAAATATTTATCACGTAATGAAGTTTGATGACGAATGATTTTATTGTAAAAATGACATGATTTTTCTCCCTCATATAGTTGTGGCTTCTATTCTTGATTGGAAACCAAGAAAGTTCTGAGAAATTTTTAATCAAATAGATATTGGAAGATAATACAGTAGAACATAATTATAAAAAAATATGTATGAGACATTTCAAAATAGATCAACATTTCATGTCATTTATCAAAAGTGAAAGGTGTAATTTTCAAAGTAATATAAATTATAACAATTGACATAAAAGTTAACACCTTAGTCGAACTTTTTTTGCAAGCGCGTGCAATTCTTGATTTTCTTGATCAAGAAAGTCAAGAACTATGGGCACACCTTGAGGCAAGACATGAGGCCTTTCGATGAGCTCAAGTTCTTAAACTTCTTGTTCTATCACTGGATATTCTTGCTCATGCACTTTAATTTTTATCTAAGCGGTTCTGTTATTAAAGAACTTTTTCAATTTTACTTTCAAAATAACTCAACTTGCAATAGAAATTTATAGTTACATTCTTTTGTAACTCAAGCAAACATTCAAGCGCTTGCATTGAGCAAGAAAGTCATGCACTATGGACACATCTTGAGCTCAAGTCTCGGCAAACGCATGAATAGAAGAAAGTTTGACTAGGGTAATCATCAATTACCTGTTCACTTCTTTTTCTTGAACAACACTTCAAATGAAGCAAGTATGAGAGTGGTGCTTCATAAATGAAAAGATACATGATTTTTCTAGGGCCCACCCATGTTGCGAATACCGGATCAATTTTTGCGATAAACCGCGGTATTTATCCGTTTTGCGGTAATGGGAGCCGGTAACCGGACCGGTAAAACCGCGGTAAACCGGCGGTTTTTTGCGCATGTTTATCACATGTAAAAGTAAAAAAAAAGGATCTTTAA